>MCJB01022018.1:60055-87361 GCA_002018475.1 Nicotiana obtusifolia | reverse complement strand
GGGGGTCGTTGGAAGATGGAAATGGGGTGGGTAGTTTAGGTTAAGAAACTTTTATACTAAAAAGGGAGTTAGTTCCGAACCGTTGATCTTGTTGAGATCAACGGTACCGGATTGAATCCGATGGAAAGGAAACGGCGTCGTTTAGTTGATGGGGGGAAGACTGGGCTGATTGCTTTTCCGGATTGGGCCTGTTTTAATTAATTTGGATTGGGCCTGGTTTGTTTTAAAACAAACCAGCCCAGTCCGATTTTCCTCTCTTTTTGTTTCTATTTTATTTATAAATTCCCCCTTTTTAATTTTTATGACTAGATTATTTAGTAATTAAAATCCTAACCTATCTAAAATGTGAAATTAGACTAAACAACTATTTATAAAAATTAATACAATGCTAGACTCTAGGAATTAAATATTAAAACTAAAAAAGAGTGTAAAAAAGAACTATTTTTATGATTTTCAATTTTATAAAATCAACAATTACTAACTGGATCTTAAAAATGTAAATATAAATCCTGAATGCAATGCATGATATTTTTAGGGTATTTTCATTAATTAATTACCTACAATTTAAGTATAAGTAGTTAAAAATCTAATTAATTATTGAAACAGCTAATACTTAACTAAAACTATTTTATTTATTTATAGGAGTATTTCAGGCAGGGCAAAAATCACGTGCTCACAGTCGGGCACCAGAGTTATGTTAAGCAATTAGAAGCACATAAACTAGGCCAAAGACCCGAGCCAAACGGGCTCCTGAATCTCCGATTACAAAGCTACCAGAATTGCACAATGCTGCCAGTCATCGCACATGCGAAATACTCGCCGCAGGTGCGGCTCCGCTTATGCGAAAGATGTGGCGCTTCTATGAACTTTAACTTCTGAACAAAAATTGCGCCTATGGAAGATGCATCGCAGGTGTGAGGCCGCATATGCAGCAGTTTTTTCGCTTCTGCGGTTTTCATAAGGGGTTCAAAAGCCTAGAAACTGCCGACTCTTTTCAATTTAAATCACATTTTTGGCAAAACATTTATACTCAAGACATCTAAATTTGTGCTCTACAAGATTATGCTACTTGATTAAATATGATTTTACTGTACTTAGAAATAAAATTTCCTTCGGACAATTTGTCGAACATTTAGTGAGCACTGAGGGTATTATACTTCTTCAAATTAATTGGGTATTTAGACTTCTCGAACTCCCGTTGTTCAACAAGATTCAGCATACACGATTTCACTCGACCAATTTCCCTCACCCCTAAAGCTAACAATAATCGAGTAGAGAAAACAAGTGTTGTGAGAAAGACAATCATGGAAGAACATAGACGAAGAAGAGAAAGAAAATGAGAGAAGAAGAAGAAGAGAGAAGATAAGGGGAGATGAATATTATACCTGTGTTGCCTTTGTGCACGCACTTGAGTGAGAGCAGCAGATTGTGAGAGAAGAAGGGGATAAAGTGTTACCTGATGAAATGAGGGCTTGGTTCATTAAACTTGCCCGACTTACGCACCTGTGGCAAAAGAAGCGCTTATGCGGAGCCGCTTTTGTGATGAAGAGATTGCTTCTGCGCAAATACGCACCTACGACCCATACCCCACTTCTGCGAAAACGCATCTGCGTGCATTTTTCCGCAGGTGGGGTTGCACCAGAGTTCTGCTGGAAAGATCTGGCCAGCCACTGTTTTGGCTTGTTCCAACACCTCAAACTCCTCAATTCAACTCCAAAAAATCTACGACTTCGCAGATTAGACCAAAATAATATACTAAGCTAATCTAAAAAAGAAAACTTCAAAAACGAATAAATTTTTAACATGATGGGCTGCCTCCCACCGGGCACTGCATTTAACGTCATGGCACGAGATGAATCAACTTTACAACTTTTCTCGCCACTTGGAAGATATTGTCATGGCCCCAAATCTCCTCCGTAGGATGTCATGAAGGTACCTAGTCTATAAGACTAGGTAAGCCTAACAATATGCAGAAACATGAAATAAAAACATAAAATTTAAAAAATTTCAACAACTATATATATAAAGGAAATCTACAACCCAAAATGTAGATCTCCCAAAATCCGGTGAAGTATAAGTCACAAGCTATAGATACAATACGGAACGTTCCTATACATCACTGTCTACAAAATATAAAGGAATAAGAAAAAAATAGGATAGAAGGGGTCTCTGAGGCGTGCGGACGCGGGCAGGTGTACCTTGAAGTCTCCAAGCAGCAACACAACACACTAATATCGAGGCTGATAGGATGTACCTGGATCTGCACAAAAACATAAGCAGAAGCATAGTATGAGTATACCACAACGGTACCTAGTAGGTGCCAAGCCTAACCTCGGTAGGGTAGTGACGAGGTCAGGTCAAGTCCCTACTGGAGATAATACAAAACAAGACGAAAGATATAATGATATAGTGAAAATGACAAGGAGGTGAACAATAACAAATTTACGGGAAATTACAACACAGAATCAAGGAAAGCTAATATAACACGAAAGAAAACAAGAATGTCACATGTTAAGGAAACAAGATCCAAACAATACAGCAAATAAAGAATATTAACAGGGTACTCCTGAGGTACCGCCTCGTAGTCCCAAATCGTAAAAACAAATCACAGTCTTTCCTTATATCACCACAGGGGCTTTTATATTTGGTTTTGAAAATCATTTTTCCGAAATAGCATCCCGCATTTCAATGCACCTTAGCCCACCGGATGGCTTCTAGTAGTTCCTCTACTAGCCACACATATCAAACCCACCTTCTCTCACCGCGGGCGTTTCAACACCCAAACCTTCTACCACCGCATGCATATCATTAATCACAACGGCACGTAGAGACCTCGTGAAACAATAACAACTGCATGGCAAAAACCTCGTGCAACAATAACAACAACACGGCAGAACCTTGTGCTAACAACAAAACAATCACCTCAACAATAACACGAAAGCCAAAGCACAACAACTAAATAAATGATATTTCACGACTTACACCTTGCCTCAAAAGAACCACAGCCTTGCAATTCAACACCAAGCTCAATAGCAAGATATTTCAATGATAGCAATTTCAAGTAAAGAATTTCCACGGTTATGTAATGAATACGGAAATCAAGAAAAGCAAGTAATTTAACTAAACATGTGATACAAGTTGCAAATAGGAGATAAGATAAGTAGACATGGGAAATTAGGTTAAACATGATGACCACAACGTGCTAAAGTAACTCAATTAAGGCATGAAAAGGAAACTACGTAGCTAAAATCAGAATTTCAACATTTAGCCCCTGGTACGCACTCGTCACCTCGCGTACACGGTCTTCACATATCACAAATTATCACTAAAATACCAAATCCTAAGGGGGATATCCCCCACACAAGGTTAGACAAGTCACTTATCTCAATCCACGCTCAATCAATAAATTAGAAGGCCTTTCCCTCGATTTTCAACTTCGAACGGCTCGAATCTAGCAAAAATAATTTCATTCTATAAATATAACTATAGGAAACTAGTTTAAATAATGAAATCATGATTATTGCAAGAATTGGAAAAATCGCTCCAAAAAGTCACCCCGGGCTGCGTCTTGAAACCTGACCAAAATTATAAAATCGGAACACCCATTCGATCTCGAGTCGAACCATACAAGAATTATCCAAATCCGACCTCATTTAGCCTTTCAATACCCAAAAACTTGCTCTAGGAACTTCTACACTTTTTTCCCAATTTTAAACTCCAAAATAATAATTAAAAGGTGTAATTAACAGTAGATTCATGGGAATTAATCAAAAACGAGTCAAGAATCCTTACCCAAATGCTTCCTCTGAAATCCCTCAAAATATCACCTCAATCTGAGCTCTCAAAGTGATAATGAATCAAACTCTCGATTTTTCCTTTTCTGCCCAGCGACTTCCGCATCTGCGGCCTTTGGGTCGCTTCTGCGGCGCCGCACCTACGGAAAAACCATTGCAGGTGCGGTCCCAACTTAAATCCAGGGTTTCTACGTTGCGGATTAGGGCTCGCTTCTGCGTGTCGGCTTTTGTAGGAAAAGGATTGCACCTGTGATCAAGCCCCAAGGCTGTTTCCCAAGTTCTGCTTCTGCAAGGGAACTTCCGCATCCGCTTGTCTGCTCCTGCGGATACATGATCGCACCTATGATCCTAGCTAGGCTAGATCAAATCTGCTCCTACGACCAATGGCTGGAGCCATTAGTGCGAAGACACCAGAACCAGCCCAACATCAGCAAATTCCCTAAGTAAAAAAATGAGCAGATTTCCATCCGATTCACATTCGGGGCCCCCGGGACCCTGTCTGAATATACCAAGAAGTCCTAAAACACGATATGAACTTAGTCGAGGCCTTGAATCACATCCAACAATATCAAAAACATGAATTGCACCTAATTCAAAGCTAATGAATTTATAAACTTTTACATTCTACATTCGATGCCGAACCCTATCAAATCAATTCCGATTGACCTCAAATTTTGCACACACGTCACAAATGACATTATGGACCTAGTCCAACTTTCAGGATTGGAATCCGACCCCGATAACAAAAATTCCACTCCCAGTCAAACTTTCCAAATCTTCCATATTTCGCCAATTAATGCTGATATTCTTACGGACCTCCAAATCAACATCCAGACATGTTCCTAAGACCAAAATCACCCTACGAAGCTATTGGAACCATTAAAACTCCATTCCAGAGTCGTCTCCACATAAGTCAAACTACGGTCAACTCCTATGACTTAAACTTCCAGTTTAGGGACTATGTGTCCCATTTCACTCCGAAACCAAAAACCAAACCTCCCGGCAAATCACGTAACCACAATATAACATAGAAAAAGAAATAAATTAGGGGTCAGGTCTAATACACTCAAAATGACTGGCCGGGTCATTACATATATGAACTTGGCACCTAACTTGAAATCACGGTTGTGACCACGAGCAACAGAGGGTGGTAAGTAGATGATCAAGCCAAACTTTAGTTTCCTTATTTTGTATTTCATGTCTTTCTTTTGAGGGATGTCACTTTGTGTTCTTGACTATGCAAATTGCAAGATGTATGGCTCTTGTCTTTCTTCTTTGCACTCCCATATGGACTCACACGGCTCAATTCCCATATCATCATAAAATTCCAAGGTTGAAAAATACTTAGAATGTGACATCAAGCCTTCAAATTGCAATTCTTTCCAGATTTTGACATCCTTTTTATCCTCCGAACTAGAGTCAATTTCAACCATATTTTCAACTACACGGTTGACTCTAATTCCATATTTTTCTTGGAATCACCAACAAGTATGGAGTCGGTTGGCGGATGTTCAATTCTTGATTCTTCAAAATAAAGCTCACTTTCTTCCTTGAAGTTGGAATTTTCTTGAACTCTTTCCACACTCTCTTGTTGGTGGGCATAATGAGCCTCAACCAATATTTTCTTTTGATCTTCCAAGGTGCGGATATTCTTATCATTTTAAGTTATACTTGTTTCAAGTCCTCGAGTGCCAAGTTGTGCTTCTCCTCATTTTCAATAATGGCTTCCAACATGAGCATCATCCTCTAATTTTGAGCATGTGAGAGTTCTTCTTGATTTGGATCAAGTGCCAAAGAAGGATTTTCAGCTTTAACCTCTGAGGAAGGTTCTTGGCTATCATTCACTTACGAGGCCTTTTGGACCTTTAAAGATTCAAGCATTTCTCTCATTTGTGAGTTCAAACTTTCAAGCGCCAAATCATTTTTGAGACTATTTTCCAAAAGCTCCTCCAAGGCATTTTGCTCTTTGTTTCCTCCTTAAAGTAGGCATTCCATCATGAGCTTGAACTCTCCATTTTGGCCGTGTTCACTTTCTTCCACTTTCATATCCCTATAATTATCATAAAAAAAAGTCGAATCATCACAGCAGGGGTTCGGAGAAAGGAAGGACAAGTAAGGACAATTATCCCAATGGCCATTTTGAACACCACACTTATCTCATATACTCCACTTATGGGATTGAGATTGTGCATACAATCCGCCTGGAGCAGAATTTAAATAATTTTTCCACGAGTGTCGTCCTCCACAATAAAGATAAGAGTCATCAAAGTATGAATAACTACCATCCGACCATTTTTCATTGCATGATACCATTTTTCAAAATCTAAGAAAATAAACAAGAAAATAATTTACAACCTAAATACGCCAAATTGTTCCCCGGCAACGACGCCAATTTTGATGACGTCAAAATCCACTACTAAAAAGTAAATGGACACGGTCGCATGCAATATAATATACCCAACTATGAGTCGGGGTCGAATCCCACAGAGAACAATATATAGGCGATTAGGCGTGTAAGAGAATTATCGCTTGTTATGCTAAGCCAAACACATAGAAAGGTTTTGAGAAAATATTTATAACTAAATGCAAAATACAAACTAACCTAGAAATCAAGGAAAATGATCAATGACTACAAGCATGGATACATGGGGAATTACACTCAAGTAACGATCCAATGTATTTCACGATTTTACAAATATGAGCGAGTTTATGTTAATTAGGCTCGGATAATACTTCTATAGCTTCTTCCGAAGAATGACAAGACTTCCTAATTGAATTATCCCTAAAACAATTAAGAGAATAAGAGCACCTGATGTGGCTACAAGTAGTTCAATCCTACCCCTTGGTTTCTTCTCGATCACTATCTGAATCACATAAAACCTGTAAAATAGAAGTAAACGACATTAAACACACTATTTTATCAACCGAACATAGCAAAAATCTAAGATTAAAGACGAGATAAATGGTAAATTACCAATTTATCAGTCGCCTCCGTAGTCGCAACCAAGGCGGTTCCCGTTCTTATGCCTAGTCGAAAATCAAAAACACATATCCAAGCGTCCTGTATATTTTAAAACTTTTTTAAAAAAAATGTTTTTCCTAATAAAATATTCGAATCATTTACAAAATATATTCTTAAACTAAAAACCATTTCAAAAACATTTCGTTCAATTTATGTTACCTTATGTTATTTTACTAACAATTTTATTTTCTTTTTTGTGAGGTACTGTCACACGGAGTTGCTTTCGGAAGATGACACTCGAAGACGAATAGACAAATCCCCGTCAAGCTTCCCGCTTCGTAACTTGCTTTCTTGGAGGTACAAAATGTAAAGTATAGTAAAATCGTAGATAGAGTTTGTGTTTACTTGCTTACTTTGATATTACTTATTTGTTAAACACTTAGGGAACTCCATCTAGTTAATAATCGGAATAACTTGCAATATTATATGACTAATTAAATTAGTCATATCCATACAAATGAAAACATATCATCTTCTTTCAAAGATAAAGAAATAATTTTGTCATTATCTTTAAATTATATGAGCACCTTTTCGAACCACTTTATATGTAAATTGTTCTTTAATTGACACATCTTAAGTAGAAAATTATAGTTGGACTATCATACTATTTTTTGAGGAACTTATGCCTTGTAGTCATTAGGGTTTGGCTCACATAATTTGTGTTCCAAGATCATGACTCTAAAAATGGTTTTTGGTTACTCATTATGTCACGATCCATTTCCCACTATAGGTCGTGATGGCACCCAATATCGCCGCTAGGCAAGCCAACGGTGAACTATCCATTTAATTGTTCATTTTAATATTTTTAAATTCATTGATTTTATTTAGTAAAGAAGGAAAGAGTAAGTGACGGTAGTAATATGAATCATAAAATAAACATAAGAGTGAAGTAGTGAAATTAATAAACAAAAACCATGAATATCTACTAGAATTTTTCTAAAACTTGGTGTCACAAGTGCACGAGCAAATTAATGAAATATACAAAACCTCCTGTTTTACTGTCTGAAGTAAGATAGACAAAAAAGTAAATACAAGAAGGAGGAGACTCCGGGTGTTGTAGAACAGCGCATAGGAAGCAGCTCACCACTAAGTCTCCGGGTAGCGGGGATATGCGCCTGAGTGGCCACCGGATGCACCTGCCTCAGATCCTGCACCATTTATGCAGAAGTGTAGTGTGAGTAAATAAACAACGTGTACCAGTGAGTATCTAGTCTAACCTCAAAGAAGTAGTGACGGGGGGTCGACATCGACACTTACTAGAGTTCAATAAATAAAGTATAGGAATCATAAATAGGCAAGAAATACAACAATAACAGTGGAATATGAAACAGTAATTAATGATTCTTAAACATAATATCAATATAAGTTCTCCAACTATCACATGCCAACTCGCCTCAAAATTCGCTTCAATCCGAGCTCTATAGCTCCAAATATGTTTAAAAATGGCCGAAATCCCCTCTTTTAAGAATCTGTCCAAGCAAGTCTCATTTGGACATATTTTCGAGGCTGATTTTTGCTGTGATTTAGGGCGTTTTGGAGATGTTTCTTAAATGGTAACGACAGTGGGTTTTACATTGCCAATGGTTGCTGGTTTCTATTTATAGAGGGTCAAAATTTTGGACAAAACGCCCCTTTCATGTTTATAATGGGACCGCATTTCGGTAGCATAACAGATATGCGGTCCGCATTTTTGACATGGTCATCGCAGATTGTAACCCTAGCCTTCACAGCATTCCGTGTGAGGTATGATTTGCGGTCCGCATTGTAGAAATGCGACCGCATATGAGACGGCATTTTTGACGTTGATCTTTGCCCAGAAGTCTGTCTTGGTCTGCGATCTCAGTGTGAGATATGCGGTCCGCATTGTAGAAATGTGACCACATATGAGACCTCATTTCTGCGTCGATCTTAGCCCAGAAATCTATCTTGGTCTGCGATCTCAGTGTGAGATATGCGGTCTGCATATAGGTTTTGCGATAGCATAACCTTCTTTGTGATGACTTTTTGCTCTTTTGATCAAAACCCCAACCAAACCACGTCCGAACGCAAACTACTCAACTCGATCACATAAAACACGGATAACGAAGCATGATGAAGCAGAAATGGGGGAAACGGAGCGGTAACTCCTGAGACGACTGGTCGGGTCGTCACACTTTATGTTCTAACCACATCGAATTTGATTAATTATTTGAGGGATCACAAGTTCTCCAATACTCCAATTTCTATTCTTTATGTAACATGCTTCAAGCTGTATATTCTTTGCTTCAAGTTGTATATTCTTTGCTTTAAGTTTTATATTCTTTGCTTCAAGTCGTATATTCTTCATCGCATGGTCCAAGTAGCCTATTCTTTGTAATGCGCTTCAAGCGGTATATTCTTGTCATATGCTCCAAGTAGTCTATTCTTTGTCATGAGCTTCAAGTCGTGTATTCTTTGTTACGTACTTCAAGTTGTATATTCTTTGTCATGTCTATGTTGTATATGCTTTGACATATGCCTATGTTGTGTATTCTTTTACACATACATGTGTTGTATATTCTCTGTCACATGCTTTTTGTATTGCCTTATTAAATTGTCATTAATTTTCTGTCGACTCTTGGTTGTACACAATCACACATAAGTCATGCGAGGGTTGTCTTTTCACCCATCCGAACCTTCTTTCAAAACTCTTTAGTTTTAGAGATTGACAGATGAGGTTAACTACGTACCATCTCGCAGTTGTCTTTAACTCATTCTCGAATTTAGGTAAATCTACTCTTAGATTTCCTACGTCACTGTACATATGATCGTGCAGCTTGCTTTAGTTGGATTAATTGCTACATATCCTTACTTGTTACATATTCTTTGTATGTTATCCATTCTTTATTTGTTATATATTCTTTGTCTTCTATCGTTATGTACCTTATATTTGTTATCCATTACTAGGTTCTCTTTGTCTGACTAAACTCTGGTTGACTTGTGTTGAACCTTGACCTTTGCAATACACATACCCATTTTGGTCTTTATGATCATCCATCACGAACATACCATCATTTGGGCTCTACCATCCTTTTCAAAGACATGTCAATCCAACTTTGTACATCTCCACTTATTTGATGTATTCTTCTCAATCATATCCCGCATTTTCATTAACTTCCGTCAATTGAGACATATCCATGCGCTATGCTATCATATATCTTATTCAACAGTTACTAGTCTCCATCCACCCACCCAAGAATTCTCATTCACAACCACTTCTTCTCAAGGAACAATCACTCATTCATCATAGCCACACAAATTCCACATAATTCTAGTAATTGGCCCGAACTACGTTTTGACCTGATTCTTGCCCTGGCAGGATACGTAGGCAACCCTACATAAGGTTTTGGTCTCCATACTGTCTCAAAATAATTTCCTCAGTACTGGAAACTGGGGTAGTTTTTTTGGAACAGTGCGATGATGCTCTCAATCCAAAACATTTCCGCGAGCGTCAACCAAATTTCACCCAAAATCCATACATCAAAATAACATGCCAAGCTTACTCTGACTCTCACTTGACTTAAATCCCGACATACGGGATGCAACTCCTTTCTTCAAACATCTGGCTATAGAGTCATGGTGTTCACTCCCACTCTCCAAATTCAGAGATTCGATAAAAGTCTACCCATTTCTGTTGCAGAGGCAGGTTTTTAGTCAGCTTTCGAGGAGTGTCATGCTTGCACAACTCAAACAAACAAAGAAGAACAAGCAAACCCTCAAGCTAACACGAATCACTTTCCGTCCCTCGAACTAAGAATTTTTCTTTCAATGCAGGAGGGACGACATCATTTTTTGAATTGTAACGGAATGGAAACATCGTGTTTACATCCACCATCAACTACATAACTGGCGACACGGCCTAACTCTGCACCCTCTCAATTCTGTAATATTGTACTAGAGGGACTCTAATATTTTCTCTCTGAATTTGTAGGTGCGTCATCCTTAGTCTTCACGGGGGATAACTTCTAACCTTTGATTTGGTAGAGCAACAGTTAGATAATTAGGGGAGTGCTAGTTTTGCAATCAACTCCATCATTTTTCATGACATCGGTGCTCTCACCACTTTTCTATATTTACATGTGTACATCGTTCCCCGTTGTCAACTGGGGACGATCATCAAATGGTTACCGTGGACAGCCAAAGGTGCATCATCTTGGGTCTGCACAGGAAATATCATCTGACATCGGACATTGCGGAACATCGATGGAACAATCAGGGAAGTGTTAGTTGTACAATCACTTTTTTATTCTATCATTTATGAGGGCACTACTTTCACACATTTCTATATCTTGATCAGATAATTGCTCCAGCTAATAGCCAGGGACGATCACCAAAAAGTTCTTTTGGACAGCTGGAAGGTCGCAACAAAATATCCCTATAGTCCATTGGGACACAACCATAATAACTGTTTCACAAACAGTCAGCGGGCATCGAAGCAACTATTCGAAGGAGTAACTGGGGAACATCTTCTGGATGGAGTCACTCTTCAACTCCAGAGATACCACACCCAATCATGGGTACAACGAGGCATCGCTCCGAGTTTGTCTACACTCTTGCACTTTATGTATATTTGTGATGCAACTAATATAGTTAGTTCCAATTCCTTTAAAATAGGAGAGTAAAATGTCACGACCCAAAATCTACAGGTCGTGATGGCACCTAACCCAACCCGCTAGGTAAGCCACCAGTCACATGATATAACTAAAAATGTAATAACATGGTCTAGTAACTCAACAACAGAAGAATACCATAAAATATCTAAGAATAAAACCAAAATGCTACAAAAACCAACCCCAGAATCTGGTGTTAACGAGTACGCGAGCACTACTGAATAATAAGATACAAACTAAATCCTCTAATACAATTGTCTGAACATAAGAACAGTAAAGATAAAGATAATAGAAAGAGAACCTCAAGGACAGCGGGCGGTCTGGCAACAGCCTCGTAGTTTCCCAAAAAGATGGCACAAGTCAAGCCTGAAAATCACCTCAACCGGATGTATCTGGATCTGCACACGAAGTGCAGAGTGTAGTATGAGTACAACCGACCCAATGTACTCAATAATTAACAACACTAACCTTGGGTTCAAAGTAATGACGAGCTCAGAACAATGGTCAAATGCCAATACCAGTAACTAATGACAATTCAGAAAATAAAGGATAAACCATAGAAACAGTAGCTAAATGATATCAAGTACAGCTCATTCTCATTTAGGATATTTAGGCACGCTTTCAAGTATAACAGTTTAAAACCCAACATAAATAAAGAAGGTCAATTATCAGTTAGCATGAGGAAAGTACATCTCTGTGCCTAGATGTCAAGTATACACGAAAATCGATAGTATCACAGTGGATCCATCATTAGTATATACACTTAGAACTGTATGGATGCTTGGCATAACTCCCCATCATCAAGCACATATAAGAAAAATTGTGTATGTGCCCATTGCTGGAATGTCAGACTCCGGAGGGATGGATCCTACCCAAGCGCTAATTATAATCATTTAGCCCAATAATGAGGCCTAGTGCACGTGCCACCCCAATACAACAACACTTAGCTCAATATAGAACTGGCGTACCCGTCACCTCAAAATACGTACCAAACCGGCTCTAAGTCCCATACTCAGTCATTTACCATTCAAGTCTCGGATAAACACATCTAAAATACTCAGTTTAATAGTTTACCCTTAAGCGGTATCAAGAACATGTCAGAAATAAAGTAAGAAATACTGAGACAAAGATATCATACACGTGTATTGTATCATGATTGAGAACACATGTGCAATTAAGGTATATAACTCAGAAACAACATAAATAGCCCTGTCAATTCTCAACAGTTAGCAGGCCTAGACATGATGCTAACATGATTCACAATTCAAATAATCAAACAAGTAGAGGGGACGCGGGGAAAACTTGATGTGATAGCAAAACAAACCAGGTGTTAGTCTAAAGGCCTCCCAAACCATGAACAAGCCAGTGCACGCACACACGCCCGTCACCAAGCACGTACAACACCCCAATATCTTTCATAATAATATAGTCCTTAGAGTTAAATACCCTCAAAACCAAGTGTAGATGTGTTACTTACCTCAAAACACAAAAATCACAATTCCAACAAGCCCTTCCCATGCGTATCAACCTCCAAACGACTCGAATCTTGTAAAAAATAACTCAATATCAACAAATAATGTTGTAGGAAACAACTACAAATAATAAAGTTTCCTTCTTTCTTAAAATTTAGAAGTCAATACAAAAAGTTAATCCCAGGCCTGCACCACATAACAGGGCAAAATTCACAAATTCCGAACACCCATTCAATTACGAGTCCAACCATACCAAAATCATCAAATTCCAATCACAAATCACCCCTGAAATCCTCAAATCTCACTCTCCAATAACATAGTCCAAAAATCCACAATTTCTAACTCAGATTCATGAGAAATAGGTGAAATAATCAATGGGTACTTACCTCTTTATGGTCAAATAAGCCATCAATCCGCATAGTACCATCCTTCTTCTTCAAAAGCAGAACCAGTGCACCCCAAGGTGACACACTAGGCCTAATAAATCCCTTATCAAGTAGCTCCTGAAGTTGTTCTTTCAATTCCTTCAACTATGCTTGTGCCATACGATACAAAGGAACAGAGATGGGCTGAGTTTCCGGCACCAAATCAATACCAAAATCAATGTCCCTGTCGAGTGACATGCCCAGCATGTCTGCAGGAAACACATCCGGAAAGTCTCTCACTACCAGAACAGACTCAATGGTAGGAGTATCAAAACTAACATCCCTCGCAAAGCCAAAATATTCCAGACATCCCTTTCCAACCATCCGTTGGGCCATCAAATATGATATCACTCTACTAGGAACATAGTCCATAGAAGCTCTCCACTCAACCCTAGGCAATTCCGGCTTCGCCAATGTCACAATCCAGAATAGCATAACATTGTGACAACCAATCCATGCCTAAAATCATGTTAATATCAACCATATTAAGAATCAAGAGATCAACTCTCATATCCAATCCCCCAATTGTCACCAAACACGGCCTATATACACAGTCTAGAACAATAGAATCACCCACCGGGGTAGATGTATGAACAGGCATAACTAAAGAATCACGAGGCATAACCAAATATTGAGCAACGTATGATGATACATATGAATAAGTGGAACCAGGGTCAAATAATATGGAAGCATCCCTATGGAACAAGAAATAACGCCTGTGATCACTGCGTCTGAAGCAACTGTCTCTAGCCTGGGGGGAAAGCATAGCATCGAGCCTAACCGCCATCTGTTTGACCTCCCCCTCTGGGGCGACCTCGAGCAGTACATTGACTGAGCGGGTGGTGTAGCAACTGGTGCAGGGTTCATAGATTAGCCTCCTTGTTGCACTGGACCTCTATGATGACACGAAAAATACCTCCTCACGTGCCCCAATTCTCCACAATCATAACAACCTCAAGCCGAAAATGGCGGCGAGGCCTACATCGTACCACCCCATGAACTAGAATAGCCACCGGAAGAACCCAGTGCCGATGAACCCCGAACTGATGGAGAATGATACAAGCTCTGAGCCGGAAGTGCACTGAAAGATGACTGCCCTGAGCGAGTACTGGATGGACTATGACTAGCTAATGCACCCCGATGAGCAGGACGAGCTATATAAGCGGGCCTGTAAGGACGGCCTCTGTATGATATGATTGACCTCCAGATGAGGTACCACAAAAATACAAAGCCCACAAGTCCTCTTGCCCTCACTCTCAAGCCTGCAAAGCGACTCCAAGCGCCTAGAAATCTCGACCTAGCATCCGTCTCAGCCTCTGGGCCAAACTGTAATGTAGGCCATAGTTGAGGCCATCAATGAACCTCCTGATCCTCTCTCTCTATGTGGGCACCAACCATATATCATGACGGGCCAAATCTGGGAATCTCATCTCATACTGGGTCACAGTCATATCTCCCTAGTGTAGCTGCTAAAAATTTCTATGCAGCTCCTCTGTATGAATCTGTGGAAGAAACTTCTCTAAAAAGAGAACGGAGAACTCATTCCATGAAAGTGGCGCTGCGCCAACTGGCCTGCTCAACTCATAGGCTTGCCACCATCTGTAGGCTGCCTCTGTTAGCTGAAAAGTAGTAAATGCAACTCTATTGGTCTCCAAGATACCCGCTGTGCGAAGAATCTGCTGACATCGGTCTACGAAATCGTAAGCATTCTCTGACTCCTCCCCTTTAAACTCTGGAGGCTTAAGCCTCCCAAACCTCACTAGTCTCTTCTGCTCCTCATCACTCTTAGGTGTTCCAACCTCGGCCCGAGCAACAGTAATCGGCTAGGCTGGTAGTACCCCCGGTGTCTGGAGTCCCTTATCTACTTGCTCTAGAGTACGGGCAATAGGACACCTCCCCCAGCCTGTGAAGTGGCTGGTGCAGCTAGAACTAAGACTACATGTGCCAGGCTCATGCCCACAGTCAAAATCTAGGCTAAGGCTTCTTGAAGGCCTGGAATCACAATAGGCACAACTGGTCTGAGTTGGTCCCACCGGCTCAACATCTAGTATCTGCTCCTCAGCTGGAGCAACTGGTGGCTCCGCATGTGCTACTCTAGCTGTAGTACGAGCCACACCTCAGCCTCTACCGCGGTGCCAGCCTCTCGCAGCCCTAGCTGGTGGTATTGGTGGCTATCTGCCTGATACGGTCGCACGTGTCCTCACCATCTATGAGAGAATAGATAAAGTCAAGTTTCAAACTTTGGAATTAACAAATCCGCATGATAAGAATGCAAGAAAGAGAAGTTTCCTAATGGTCTGGTAGCCTCTCGATGACAAATACAAACGTCTCCATACCAATCTGCAAGACTCTACTAAATTTGCTCGTGAATCGTGAGACCTAAGCAACCTAGTGCTCTGATACCAACTTGTAACGAACCAAAATTCACATGTTGTGATGGCACATACCCACAACCCCATAGGTAAGCCAACGGTCACATGATACCAATAAAAATGTAATAACACGGTCTAATAACTCAACATCGGAAGAATACCATAAAATATTAGAGAATAAGGTCAAAATGCTACTACAACCAACCCCAAACTCTGGTGCCAACGAGTACACGAGCACTACTGAATAACAAGGCAGAAACTAAATCCTCTAATACAACTGTTTGGACATAAGAACAATAAAGATAAAGATAATAGGAAGAGAATGTCAAGGACTACAGACGGTATGGCAACTACCTCGTAGTCTCCCAGAAAGCTGGCACAACTCAAGCCAGAAAATCACCTCGTTCAGATGTACCGGGATCTGCACATGAAGTGCAGAGTGTAGTATGAGTACAACTGACCCAATGTACTTAATAAGTAACAACACTAACCTTGGGTTTGAAAGTAGTGACGAGCTCAGAACAATAGTCAAATGCCAATACCAATAACGATTACAATTCAGAAAATAAAGGATAAACCGTAGAATATGTAACTCAATGATATCAAGTATAGCATGTTCTCATTTTAAATAATTAGGCACGCTTTCGAGTATAGCATTTTAAAACCAACACAAATAAAGAAGGTCTATTATCAGTTAGTATGAGGAAAGTACATTTATATGCCTACTTGTCAAGTATAAACGTAACTCAACAAGTATCACAGTGGATCCATCATTAGTATCTACATTTACCACTGTACGGGGTGCCTGGCATAACTGCCCATCATCAAGCACATATAAGAAAACACTAGGCCTGCGCGCACTGCTGGCATGTCAGACTCCGTAGGGGCGGATCCTGCCCAAGCGCTAATGATTATCATTTAGCCCAATAATAAGGCCTGGTGAACGCGTCGCACCAATACAATAACACTTAGCCCAATATGGGTCTAGTATACGCGTCACCTCAAAATCAGTGCCAAACCGGATCTAAGGCCCATACTCAGTCATTTACCATTCAAGTCTCGGATAAACACATCTAAAATACTCAGTTTAATAGTTTACCCTTATGCGGTATCAAGAACATGTGAGAAATCAAGTAAGAAGTACTAAGACAAATATATCATACAAGGGTATTGTATCATGACTGAGAAACGTGTGCAATTAAGGTATATAACTCAGAAACAATAAGAATAGCCCTATCAAGTCTCAAAAGTTAGATCATAGCCTAGAAATAATGTCTAACATGATTCACAATTCAAATAAAAAAAGAAGTATAAGGGACGTGGGGATAACATGATATGATAGAAAAACTAGCCCGCTGTTACCTAAAGGCCTCCCCAAACCATAAACAAGCCGGTGCACGCACACACGCCCATCACCAAGCGCGTACCTCACCCCAGTATCTTTCATATAACGTAATCCTTAGGGTTAAATACCTTCGAATCCAAGATTAGATATGTTGCTTATCTCAAAACGTGCAAATCACAACTCCAACAAGCCTTTCCCATCCGTATTGGCCTCCATGCGACTCGAATCTAGTCACAAAAAACTCAAAATCAACAAATAATGATGTAGGAAACAACTTCAAACAATAAAGTTTTGATCTTTATCAAAATCTAAAAGTCAACCAAAAAACTCAACCTCGGGCACACACTTCGAAACCCGACAAAATTCACAAATTTCGAGCACCTATTCATTACGAGTCCAACCATACCTAAATCATCTAATTCCAACCACAAATTGCCCCTCAAATACTCAAATCTCACTCTCCAATAACATAGTCCTAAAATCCCAAAACTCAAACATAGATTCATGAGAAATAGGTGAAATAATCAATGGATACTCAATATTTACCGGCAAGAGTGATTAAAAGTCTCTTACCTCTTCAATCTAGGTGAAAACCTCTCCAAAAATCGCCCTAGTCCGAACTCCAAAATTCCCAAAATGAAAGAAAGACTCAAACTCCTGATTTTAAATCACGATTATCATTTTTGCTTCTTCGGACAAAATAAGCGCACATACGATTCCATTTTGCGAAAAAAGCTTCGCATACGAAGTTCATTAAACTCCCGACAATCCCTGGAGAGATTGTTCACTAATAGCTGCCACTTCTGTGGCAAAAAATCCCGCTTCTGCGGATCGGCTCTTGCGGTCACTCCATCGCTTCGGCGCTATCGCACGTGCAAAGTCCTTCTACTTCTGCGATCCCTAGTCCTTCTGTCAAAATCCTCTTCTGCGGAACTTCTTGCACAGGAGCGCTTCTGCTTCTATGGATTCTCCTCCACACCTACGCTCCTAGGCTTCCTTCCCATTTCCCGCATCTGCTCCTTCATGGATGCTTCTGCGGCTCCGCACCTGCGGCCAAAACCTCGTAGGTGCGGTTACACCAGAACTGCTGCAAATAGAAATTGCATTAGTCCTTTTCTCACTCCAATTTCAGTTCGAATTAAACTTGAAGCCCCCGGGACCCCATCCAAGCATACCAAAACATCCTAAAACATGATACGAACTTAGTCGAAGCCTCAAATCACCCTAAACAACGTCAAAATCACGAATCGCATCCCAATTCAAACCTAACAAAAGTAATGAATTTCCAACTTCTAAAACCAATGCCTAATTATATCAAACCAACTCCGATTGACCTCAAATTTTGCACACAAGTCATAAATCACACAACGACCTATTCCAACTTCCTGAACCAAATCCGAGCCCGGTATCCATCAAGTCAACTCTCGGTCAAACTTCTCAATCTTCTAAGCCTTCAACTTTCTAACTTTCGCCAATTCATGCCAAAACGACCTACGGACCTCCAAATCAATATCCGGACATACTTCTAAGTCCAAAATCAGCATATGAAACTATCAAAACAATCAAAACTCCATTTTGGAGCCTTTCGACTTCGGTCAACTCTTTCAACTTAACCCTTCATCCTTGGGACTAAGTGTCCCAATTTACTCCAAAACTTCCCCGAAACCATTCCAACCACCCTATCAAGTCAAATAGCCATAAATGAACATAGAATAAGCAATAAATTGGGGAACATGGTTACAATACTCAAAACGACTAATAAAGTTGTTACATAAAAGAAGTGTTAAAAATCATACATCTTATACTCTCCAACCTTCATGAACTAGGTGTACCTGATTTTTTACCTTGTGTCAAGATACGTAGCTAACCTGTTACGGGTCCCATTTTCCTCATCCTTAGCTGGACGAGTCGGTCAATTCTGGCCACTTGTGTTACAGTTGACCAAAGATCTTTGCGAAAATATCATTTCTAAAAAACATTAAAAGAATAATAATAAACATATATACATCTTCCTCTGTTGGTTCTCTAGAAATCTCCCCGTGAGAAATCCACATCAAAATCCCAAAGTAATATACTCTATCCTTGAGGAAATTCAAAAATCTAAAACATGTTCCCTTTATCTCTGATATTCCCGAACTACGCCTGATCTGATTATCGTTTAAACGAGATACGTAGGCAACCGTCGAGTTCGGTCATATTTTTTTTTTAAATCGAAAAAAATCAATCAAGGACCCTTCCCCTAGTTTGATCTCATTTTTTCAAAAAATCAAAAATACTCCCATCATGTGGAGATTTTCATTTCAGTTACTCCTATCATGTGGAGATTTCCATTTTTGTTACTCCCGTCGCGTGGAGATTTTAGTTCTTGTCACTCCCATTGTGTGGAGATTTATTTTTCTATTACTCCCATTATGCAGAAATTTACTTCCTTTTCACTGCTCAAATATCGCATCGAAACGGTAGTACATCACCGTCAAATTCTCCTATTATGTGGAAATTCGAATTTTCTTTCCTGTCACCCCCATAGCATGGAAATTTACATTCCTTTCAATGCTTCGATATCGCTTCGGAACGGTACCAAAGCCTGTCTAACTTTCAATGCTTTGATATCTCTTCGGAACAGTACCAAAGCACGTGTAACACTCAATGCTCCGATATCGCCTCGGATCAATAACTACAAATCCTGTTATACATTTAATGCTCTTTATCAAAAATCAAAAAAAATTATCAAAATTAAAAAAAATAGAGAAATGAAATGAAAATCTAAAAATATTTTCTTTTTATTTATCTTCCTGAACTACACTTGACCTGATTCTTATTTTAGTGTGATACGTAGGCAATCTGCGGGTTCGGTCACATATTTTATCTAAAAAATTAAAAAGAAAAAAAAATCGAACAAGCACTTCTCTTGGGTTCGATTCTATTTATAAAAAATCACAAAAAATTATTAAGTTAAAAATCCAAAAAGAGATCCAAAAAATGGGACTCTTTCCTCGGGTTTGGTCCCGTGTATCTAAACACAAAAAGAAAAAAAATTATTAAGTCAAAAATTCCAAAGAAAAAAGGGAAAAAAATATCAACATTGAAGTTTTACTTGGTTGGTACCAACATAATTAGGAGTGTGCATGGGAAAGAACAATAGTTACTCGGTATGATGGAGAGGACCAGCTTCGGGTAAACCATAGATTCATGTGGTACCTCTTAGGTCATACCTTAGTGACACTCGAAAAATTCTCATGCTTAAAGTCTAGATAAGAACAAAGTCGACCTCATTGTTTCATGTACATTATGTGGTGAGCTTTAGATTAAAATTTATTGCATTGCATTACTGATCTAGAACTTGGCCCGAATGTTTGTTGAGGCAAAAGTTTGAGTGGCACTTGGTTTAGGAAAGGATCATAGGCCTTCTATGAACCGTTTGAGCCTTTCAAGCCTACCAAACTACATCAATCCCCAACATTCCCCCTTTGAGCCTTAAGCATTTTTTCTTGGACAATCACGTCTTAACCCTTACCCTTTATTTGTGCTCAAGAGAACTACCCCCCTCCCTCTTGGCCCGACCTCCTTGAGCGCACTGGGAACGTGTAGTTTCGGACAAAGACCAACGCAAAGACGACAAGCATTGTAAAAGCAAAAGATGCAAAGTCCAAGACAATCAAAGAAATGATTTCAAAACAAAAAGGATGCGAGAACTCGACAAATTCAAAAGAGGATCTCAACAAAAGGAGGAACTTCCGCAAATTTGAATAAAATTCCCACAACAGGAGAAGACTTGACAAATTCAAAGAGGAGGAATTCCAACAAAAAGAAAGATAAACTCCTGCAAAGCAAGAGACACTTCAAAAGAAAAAGAAAAAAAAGAAAAAAAGAAAATCTCTAGAAAGGAAGAAGAACCTCCAACAATAAGACATGTTCAAAAGAAGTCAAACAAAAGAAAGGGACATCGAGCTGAATAATATCAAGCGCCGAAGCACGGTTTGAACACTAAAGGCACGGATACAGTGCAACTCAAGGAGAGATTAATCACTTTTATCCCAAATAAACATCTTACCCGTCCTCAAGCCTACATTACAAGCCAATAACAAGTCCTACACGATCCTACTCCAAGTGTTCTCAGATTAGTGGACACTAACATAAGGGTAAAGCATATGGTATCTCAATCGCATGCATTGAATATCTTTCTGAGTGTGAGTGAAAAATGTCCTAAAAGTCAAAATACAAAAATTCTTCAAAATGTGTGAAATTAGGACTTTCTTTTGGTGGGCATTTGAAACATGAGGACAGGAAGAATTCAAAACCTTTGGTTGAAGCAACACGAACAAATCTTGTCAATACTTTGGTATACATGAGGTATCACTCGCAGTATAGCAATTACCCATAAGCTGATCGCAGTTTGCTGGAAGGTATGGTGGAAATTCTTATGCACAAAACTAATTGGTGGTACCAACCAAAGGCAAGTCAAAAATGATGATCGGTCAATAAAGCACAGTCTTTCTTTACTTCTCAAATCTTCAAATATTCTCTACAAAAGCTACCAAATAGCAAAAATACAGAAAACAAAAGAGTCAAGTTTCTTTGACGGTATAGTTAGATTTCTTTGTAATAGAATTACGCCCGACCTGACTTCCCACGGCAGGATACGTACGCAACCCACACAGGTCCCGGTCCCACTCTTGTACTAGAAAATAAAAAATTATTTCTATATATTTGGAATTGCACCACGACTTGATTTTCTTTGGTAAGAATGCGTACGCAATGCACATCAGATTCGGTCATCTTTTCCAATCGAAGTACGTTTTGGCCTAATTCCATTTGGATACGCAGGCAGTCTAAGTCAGACCTGGCCATATCATTTCAAACTTCTATCAATTTTCATCTATTGCAATTGAGTTATGTTTTTGCTTGATTCTATTTGGGTACGTAGGCTGCCCAAGTCGTTATTAGCAGAACCATTTTTTATCACTTTTCTTACCTAGGAAAAATAGTTTCTTGCTTTTCCAAGCGCTTTCTAGAGCAATGGGCATTTTATTTCAAAGTCAAATTTTACGGACGCCCACCTTCTAATATAGGATTTTTTTGTTTTCAAGTGCTCCGATAATCTAAAGTGCTCTTATCACTTCTGATCGGTACACAGCTCAGATTTCCTTCAAATTAAAGTGCTCCAATATTGCTTTGGACCGATACACATCCCGGATTTCCTTTTTACATTCAAGTGCATCGATATCGCTTCGGACCGGTACACAACCTAGATTTCCTACAATAATGGAGATGCTCCGATATCGCTTTGGATCGGTACACAACCCGGGTTTTCTTTGATTAAAAATTCTTCGATATCGCTTCGGACTAGTACAAAACCCGAGTTTTTTTCAAATAAAAATGCTCTAATATCGCTTTTGGACCGGTACACAACCCGTATTTTCTTCAAAATCCGAAGTGCTCCGATCACTTCGGAATGTTATCTAGTCCAGATCTTTTCGAATTAGAGTTCCAACCCGGGACCCTTTTTCGTTCAAAATCACATATCCATCTTTCGCAGGTCAAACGGAATCATAGTCCACACCTCGACAACTCTACTTTTCAAAGACGTGACACAATGTGGAACTATCTTCTAGCAAATAAACTGGGGAAGATTTTGAGAACGGATGCCAAACTTTCCAATAGTAATCGACGGCATGTCCCAAATATCGTTCTTACGTCCCGTTGACATGGGCTGTAGGTAATCAGAACCCTCATAGTAATAATAAACCCAGTATTATCATAGCTTGACGTTGGGGCGACATTCAAAATCAAAAATCAAAAATTATCCCATCGCCTTCTCGAACTGCAATCAGCCTGATTCTTGTTACATTCGAGATACGAAGGAAAATTCAACACAGAGCCCGGCCGTACCCACATCAAAATCCATTCAAGCCAATTCACTTTCCACGTTCCAGTGTTACCACAGTCCGACACTAGGGCAATATTGGAAGCAATGTCGAGATCACAAGAATCTTTCTGTCCTCAAACATTTGTCTCCCACTCCTTGAGGCTACGATTCATAAGTATTACTCAGTCTTCTAGAACTACACGCAACCTGAGATATGTAGGCAACTCAAATACCAGATTCCGGTCACAACCTTCAAAACATCCTCATTCCCACTCTGTCATGTTGGGAAAAAATTGAGTATTATGTGAATTTCTTTGTCCAAAGACTCTTACATCGTCTCCGGTCAAAGAGGGGCAATTGTTAACAATCAATTTTGACCATCCATATTTAAAAATTAACTTCTGCAAGCCTCCTAGTCAAAAATGATAAAAATATAGGTTTTTGCACAATATTTAGTTTCAATGTAATTTATAGATAATTATATCTCTTTTTAGAAAAAAATGAGAATTTTTATCATTTTATTGCAATTAGTTAAATACTACCGGTTTTGTGCATTTTTCTAAATTTTAAGCAATTTATTGATATTGTCTTATTATTCAATAATTATTATATTATATCAAGTTATTGTATTTTCAAAATAATATAATAATTACTACAACGCAATGGAGTAGTTGGCATTATTAAATAAATACTGCAAGCCATTTTTTAATTAAATAATCATCTTCTAATTCGTAGCATAGTCTATTAATTACACGAAAGCCAATAGAAGTTATTTTAGAATACGGATCCAGTCCAGTCAAATTAATGTCTCGTCAACATCTAACATGACAAGATATTTGGCGTGACTAGACATTGATGTGACATGACATGACATTAATGTGATTTGACTTTCTTTCATTTTTGTCCGTATATTTTCTTTTATATTTTTACCTTTTTTATATACTTTAAATGGGCACCACATGTTTTCTTACACATCCCACATTTGTGTTTTACAACACACTCAACAACAAATACACACACTAAAAAAAATCCATCAGATTTTTGTATCTAACAAAAACCCTACTCTCATATATCCTCTATAATTCTCTTAGGCGAATGGCATAACTCTCATTCCCCATCCCCCCTCTCGCCTCTCTCTCTCTCGTATATGGCGGCTACCGCTAGATCTGACTATCGGCCGGCCGGCCACCTTCCCAACTTCCCCCTCACCATCTCCCTTTCTCCATATCTCTCCCCATCTCATCTTCGTCCATCGCGGTTGCCATTACCGAGCCACAGCCGAAGGTGACTGCCGGCCAGTTGGCTTTGCTTGCTAAATGCTCTGTGTCTCACCCATCGCGGTGTTAATACTAATGTTGGGGCTTCTCATCACTGGCGATTCACTGAAACAATCCAGATCTGGCCGGAGAATTCAAACTCTAGCGAGCTATATATTGTAGTCGTTGTTCCTATTTATCACTGCTATTGGAACCACACGAGACTATGTCTATTGTTGTTTTAGTTGGTTACCAAAGTTTTGTTGATATATATTATGTTTTTGGTAGACCCCACGTTATTTTCTAGCGACTCTCTTGTTTCTTCTCATTATCTGCTTCTTCACAGGTTATAAAAATGGGGGAAAACGTCCCTACTTTCGTTGGCCGGAATCTGGCCATAACTTTTCCCGCGGGCTTTGACCGGACCTTAGACCATGCTTTGTGCCTCCGTTATATGTTGTTTCTTTGGTGAAAACTGTTTGACCACTACTGGGTCTTGGCTGTGCAAAGCTATAAACGGTTTTGGTCTTGAATCTCTGATTTTCATTAGTTGGCCAGTCGTCCCTGATCGTTGTTAGTTTGTCCCCTTTGATAAGACAAATTCCCATCAAGCTTCCCGCTTCGTAAGTTCCCTTCTTGGATGTACAAAATGTAAAGAATAGTAAAATCGTAGATAGAGTTTGTGTTTTCTTGCTTACATTGATATTACTTATGTCACGACCCAATTCCCTCTATAGGTCGTGATGGCGCCCAACGTCGCCGTTAGGCAAGCCAACGGTGAACCATCTAATTAGTTTATTACTTTATTACTTTTAAAATCACAAGTCTTATTAAATAAAGGATTTAATGCATTTAAAATTATGGTTACATATAGTGCTAGTAAGAAATGAAATAAAAGGTGAAAATATTGAAGCAAACCATTAACGTCAACTAGAATATCCAAAAACTTGGTGTCACAAGTGCATGAGCATCTACTAGAAAAATACAAAATTTCCACAACATCTATCTGGAATATAAAATAGACAAGATATAATAACTGAATAGGATGGAGACTCCGTGTGCTGCGAATCATAGCATAGAATGCAACTCATCATTAAGTCCCCTCAGTAGCTGCGCCAATGCACCAAGATGACCACCTAATGTACCTGCCTCAGTACCTGCACATTCAGTACAGAAGTGTAGTGTGAGTACGTAAATCAACGCATATCCAGTAAGTATATGCCTAACCCCAAAGAGATAGTAATGAGGGGTCGACATTGACGCTTACTAATGGTCAAATAAATCAAATATAATAAGGTAGACAAGTATAAAACTTGGTAAGTAAACATCAAGAACAGATATAAGCAAATAATACGGTCTATAACTGAACAATGAACACAAAGTCCTCAATTATCGGATACCTCCCCAATGGAATACCTAATGGTCAATACCGAATCAACAGTCACATCTCAAGTCAAGAAAATCATGAGTACGTTTACTCCTTATCAAGTATTTTGCATAATTCTGCCGAGGCGAGAGACCCGCTCCCATAAGAGTAAGAACCTTTAACGGGTCCTTGACCTCACTCACGCATATACATGTGATATATGAAATTTAAGGAAATTATTCGATGAA
The DNA here is from genome assembly GCA_002018475.1 of Nicotiana obtusifolia. NCBI lineage: Eukaryota > Viridiplantae > Streptophyta > Magnoliopsida > Solanales > Solanaceae > Nicotiana > Nicotiana obtusifolia. Next base: position 61,567 of record MCJB01022018.1, on the reverse strand, counting down.
TACGCAAAACGTGGAAGAAATTCATAAGGGAAGCACAATTTTCCACGGCTAACCAAGTAGCTCACCAACTATCTAACATAGCAAGACCGATGCTTTACGCGAGTCAAATCTCAGGCTAAATGTAAATTGAAGCATTTAAATAGGCAGGAATAACTTAATTAATATAGTTAAAGCATAGCGTGAGTCTAGGTCTACACGGACATAATAAGGAATTCTAGCATAAGCACGGACACTCGTTACCTCATACGTGCGTAGCTCCCACAACATGTAGCACATAATGAATATAACACCTACGGGTTAATTTCCCCCTCACAAGGTTAGACAGGAGACTTACCTCGCTCCGAAGTTCCATAACTGGCTTCAACGCCTCTCTGACACCCCAAACCGATGACCATAGATCCAAAACTAGTCAAACAGCGTACAAACCAATAAAAATTATCATGACCTAAAATCCACTATAGGCCGTGATGGCACCCAACATCGCCGGTAGGCAAGCCAATACTTAGTTATTCATTTAATCATTTTTAAAATCATAAATTTTTCTTAGATAACGAGGTTAGTGCGGAATGTAAATAAGACAGGATAAAGTAAACGGTACGACGGATACTCTGTGAGCTGCGATACATAGCCTGGAATGCATCTCACCTTAAAGTCTCCTCAGGAGCTGCACCTATGCGCCAAAATGACCACCAATTGAACCTCTAAGATCCTGCAGATTTAGTGCAGAAGTGTAGCATGACGCGTACCCAGTAAGTATCTACTCTAACCCTGGAGAAGTAGTGATGAGGGGTCGACATCGACACTTACTAGAGGTCCAAGAAAGCAATATAATAAATCATAAGCAGATGTGAAGCACATAGCAATAATGGGGTAAATCTTTAAGTTACTTAATCTTCCAAATATTTCTTTTAAAGTGTGAATTTCTCAATCTTATATTGTACCGCAATTGCTCAGATGTATCAAGTACCAGTAACAAACGGATAAGAACTACCATATATAACGCCGGGTATCAGTGGAAAGATAATCTCGTGATTCGGAATGCCAGTGATATAACACACGATTATGCCGAGGTCGTTCGGCCCGATCCAGAATAATGTATACACTACCGAGGGTCGAGCAGCACGAACCATAGATGCATCTATTATACTACCGAGGCGTTCCACCTGCTCCACATGAATGGAAGTTATCAAATTACGAGACACGTGCTTACAATACAATACACGAGCACAAAGTGAATATAATCTTTACATTTTCTCAAATAACTTGCCAACCGCTCAACGTGATAAGGCTCGGCCTAGTATACATATATTTATTTCTAAATCAATTTCAATTATAAATTCAATTAATTAAGCCAGCAGAATGAGTTTAAATAATTAAACTATTACATGATAAGGTCTAAGTCTACCCTGACATAAACATGCTTTAGCTAGTACAGACTCTCGTCACCTCGTGCATATGTAGCACCCACAACTAGTATCACATAACAATTTCATCACCTGGGGGGGGGGGGAG
>MCJB01022018.1:29889-60035 GCA_002018475.1 Nicotiana obtusifolia | reverse complement strand
GGGGGGGGGGGGGAGAGGGTTAGTTCCCCCCTCACAAGCTTAGAGAAGAGACTTACCTCGCTTCGAAGTTCCATAACCGGCACCAACGCCCTTCTAACTCTTCAATTCAAAGCCAAAGGATCTGAAACTAGTCAAATAATGTACAGTTCAATATAAATATAATCCAATACATATAAGCTAACAATTTATAATGATTCTCAACTCCGCTTGAAAGTCAATAAAGTCTACCCTCGGGCCCACATGTTCGGATTCTAAAAATATTTAAATATTAACTTTACCCATAGCACCTTGAACTCAAATATATGATTTATTTCACATTCCACATCCAATTTCGTGGTCAAAATCCAAAAGTACCAATTTCTAGGTTTTCTACCAAAATTCCAAATTTCTACTAATTTCCATACTTAAATCCTTATAGAATCGGTGTATTTAACTTACAATAGGTAGGAATAACTTACCTCACAATAGATGATGAAATTATCCCCTCCAGTAGCTCCAAAACTTGCCCAACCAAATGAAAATGTGAGAGAAATGGGCTAAGTCGCGGATTAAAAACACCCCACTACCCTGCAATTTTCGCACCTGCGGACGAATTTGTCGCCCCTACGATCTCGCTTTTGCGAGATAAAACTCGTTTTTGCATAGTGCACGACCCAACTGATCCATCGCACCTACGGCACAATGTCCGCTTCTGCGCAAACATAGGTGCGAGACACCATTGCGCTTCTGCGCTCCTTTAGCCCAAGGCCTTTCCCGCTTCTGCGACCAACAGCCCGCACTTGCGAGCTCGCAGGTGCGAAAATTCTCTCGCACCTGCGCAACCACAACCTCTCACCCAGCACCGCTTCTGTGACCCCTTCACGGCATCTGCGACTTCGCAGGTGTAGAACATTCTTCGCACCTATGTCCCAGGACCTTCTTTACGAAAATCGTTGCGACGACCCCCTACTATGACAAACCGGCCAGTCGTCTCATGAGTTACCGCTCTTTTTTCCCCATTTCTACTTCATTATGCTTCTTTATCCGTGTTTTATGTGATCGAGTTGAGTAGTTTGCGTTCAGAGCGGATTTGGTAAGAAATGAGACACTTAGTCTCTTTTATGAAGGTTTAAGTTGGAAAAGTCAATATGATGTTGACTTATGAGTTAGAGGGCTCGGATGTGAGTTCCGATGGTTTGGTTAGCTTCAGGAGGTGATTTATGACTTAGGAGTGTGATCGGAATTGATTTTGGAGGTCCGGTGTAGAATTAGGCTTGAATTGGTGGAGTTAGTATTTTGGAGATTTCCGGTTGTTAGGCAAGATTTTAATCCGAGGGTCGGAATGGAATTCCGAGAGTCGTTGTAGCTTCTTTAAGTCATTTGGGATGCGTGTGCAAAATTTCATGTCATTCAGACGTGGTTTGGTTGGGTTTTTGATCAAAAGAGTAATTTAGAAGATTTTGAAATTCTTAGGCTTGAATTCGACGCGAATTTGGTGTTGTGATGTTGTTTTGAGCGTTCCGAAGGTTGGAACAAGTTTGAATGATGTTATTGGATATGTTTTTGCATATTTGGTTGAGGTCCCAGTGGCCTGGGGTGAGTTTTGGGTGGTTAAACGGACTATTTCATCTTTGAAAAAATTACAGATTTTTTTTTTAGCTTCAGCTGTGCACCAGAAAATTTCTGGTGCGAGTAGTCCAGTTTGGAAGCCCATATCTTGTAATCTATAAGGAATCAGAAAAATTACAAAAAATGAAAGTTGTAGCCCTTGTATTTTAATTTCCAGAAAGTTAAACCATTCATGATTTGGATATTCTATGAGAAAGTTATAATTGATCGAAGTTGGCTGGTGGAGCAATTTCGACAGAATTTTCTGATGCACTTTAGAAGCTCATATCTCGAACTATCTAAAGAGTTATATAATGTACAACCTATCAAATGAAAGATCATCGAGGCTAGTTTCTAAATCATCAAACCGTTGATCATTTGGATATTTTTACAAGGGGTTATGAGCGTTTTAACAGAAGGTGTACAGCAAGGGAAAATGGTAAGAGGATGTACAACTGCACAGTGCAAGGTACAACTCGATGAAGCCTGGGCAGAATGTTTTTAAGTCTTCTTGTCCGCAATTTTGGGTATATTTTCACCCATAGTTGCTTATTTTTGGAGGTTCTTAAAGGAAATTAACGAGGGATTAAAGGAGAATCGATTGGAGGTAAGAATTTAAGACCTAAAACTCGTTTATATTGGAGGTAAGAATCGATTGGAGCGCGGATACCCATTGTGATGTGAGATATAGCCCGAGGGGCTGATATTGTACTATGTGACAGTCCGAGGGGCTGATACTGTTCCATGTGATAGCTCGAGGGGCTGGTATTGTTCTGATATTTGAGCCCGAGGGGCTGGTACTGTTCTGCGATATTGCCCGAGGGGCGGATTTGTTGATACTGAGCCCGAGGGGCGATCTTCTATCTTTTTTTACTTCACATTATTTACCTGAAAAATTACATGTTTTACCTGTTGAAAGGAGATTTTACTTGATTTCTTACTGATTTACTGTTTTCAAATGATGTTTTACTGCTTCATTATAGAATGCCTTGTGCTTTACGTGTTTTCTTACTTTCAGTCATTATTTATATTTATTACTCACTGGGTCAGAGTGCTCACATTACTCCCTGCACCGTGTGTGCAGATTCAGGATTTGTTAGTTCCGCTCCGGAGTGCTGACTCCTCTCATCCAGGTGGTGATTCAGAGACTATGAGGTAGTTGTTGGCATCCGCAGCCCCGTTTATCCCTTATCTTAATGTTTCTATGTTCTTCAAACAGTTGTCCCAGATATTGTATTTAGTAGACTTGTATAAGGATCCATAGTTGCTCATGACTTGTGACACTCCGGTTTTGGCTGTGTCGGGATGGTTTCTATTATGGTTAACTATATTTCCGTGAATTATTGCTATTAAATCATGCTTATATTGCTTTCATGTTAATTAACTGCTTAAAATGAGATTTTGGTTAAATTGGCTGGCCTTGTCTTCACGAGAGGCGCCATCACGACCGGGTTCGTGGTTAGGGTCGTGACACCTACGCACCTGCGTGACCGCACCTGCGGACTCTCCTTCCACAGGTGCGATTACACCAGTCTTCAGCAGCAACAACATCTCCTCAAATCTGAATTCCAAACTGTTTTCAATCCGTTTCAAACTCAAGACCCCCAGGACCCCATCAAAATGTACCAACACATCCCAAAACGCGATACGGACTTAGCCGAAACCTCAAATCACGTCAACCAACATCAAAATTGCGAATCGACGACCAAAAACCTTTCTTCCAACTTTCCAACCTTCGAACTCCACGAATGCGTCCAAATTACTTTTCAACATTCCGGAATGAAGCCAAAATTTCTGCACAAGTCACAAATCACGATACGAACCAATTCCAAGGCTCAGAACTCCAAACGGACATCGATAACTTCAAAATCCACTTCAAACCAAACTTATGAAATCCTAGAACTTCCAAAATGCCAACTTTCCATAATAGGCACTGAAATACATCCGAACCACCCGATACTCAACCCGAACATATGCCCAAGTCCGAAATCATCATTCGAACCTATTGGAACCTTCAAATCCCTATTCCAAGGTCGTTTACTCAAAAGTCAAACCTTAGTCAACCTTTTTAACTTAAAGCTTCCGAATTTAGAATTTTATTTCCAAATCAACTCTGATTTCCTGAAATTCAATTCCAACCACATGTACAAGTCATAATACCTGAAGTAGAGCTACTCAAGGCCTCAAACCGTAGATCGACACGCTAGAGCTCAAAATGATTGGTCGGGTCGTAACATTCTCCCCTACTCAAACATACCTTCGTCCTCTAATATGCCAAGAACTGCTCCAGAGTTGTCCAAAATCATTGTTTAACACCTCGTGCACTTACCTGTGCCACCACAACCCATGTGAGCATGTTAGCTCGAGCCAGACTGAAGATACTTCAGATAACCTTAGCCAACAAGCTCTTAGAACCAGATTCCAACATCCCGAATTCTCCACGGGACCCACTTATAACATATGAACACCGCATCAATTACCACACACCAATTTAACATGATCATGCTCCTTCGTGGAAATCAAACCATGCACAACATAAGTCATTTGACCATAATAGCATCCTTCGGCCACAATAGCTGAGATTTCACGAATTTGATGCTCGCGATACACCTCACAACACATGTAAGCCCAGTTCCAACTCTCGCAACACTTCCACGGTGAAAGAGATGTGTAGAAACTCATAACCACCTCTCGAATCAACAAATCACAGATTCCCTCCTCCTGACAAGAACTATTACCTCATTATGAACTAAATAACGATATTTGCTCTTTTATATACCTTATATAAATCTGATTGCACTGATTTCATGTCTAATAATCTCGTCTCACCTAGTACAAGATTCTCAAGCAATAAGCCACCTCAAACACTGACCAAGATCGCATATGACGCCAATAAAGCACCGATAAGCCACAACTTGAATATAACACATAAGGAGGAAGGAACTCTGGAAAAGAATTACCTAGCCCGTGTAACAAATAAAATGGCCAAAAAGATGTTATGAACCTTTCTCAGAGAATGAGAAACAAAATACAGAGAAATAAGTATATGGAATCGTACTCAACCTCTCACTGTTGCGGCGTACAAACCAATCCACACATGATACTACTGCAGCGTGGAACCGATCCAAACAACATACCCGTGGCGGCGTGCTACTCGATCCAAATAATATGCCCGTGTCAGCGTGCCACCGGATCCACACATAACAATCAATAAGGAAACACCCATCAAGCTAAAATGCTTATACTTATGAAATGCCCGAATATCGACCACCAGCACACCAAGTGCATAATTCAAACTGGTGAGACGGGTAGTGCCATATGCTACAAAAACCCAAGCACGACCAAGGTGCAATAAATAACCTGCATCTCAAGAGCCATCACATAACACTACAAGCTACATGGGATCACGGCACATGTGTGAATAATCAAGCCGTCTCACAACCTACTTGGCACAAAAGAGTATTACATGGAATAGCTAATGACGGGAATAATTCTAGTGCCCGAAGACTCATTGTAAGCAATGCTACGCTAAATGAACACATCCGGCTTGATGTAGAGCACACCTTCACATTAGACCCACCAATGGACCTCAAGCTGATTCTGATCATCCCATACTGCGCCAACAACCTTTCAAGGATCCATAATGGCCCTATTCATGATACACATAAGCAGCCGTCCACTCTGGAACAAACTCCCCCCGTCCATAACCAAATGAATCGAGTGCCTTTCAGGCATAAACTCCTGCATTAGCGATGGTACAAGAATCCACCTACGTGGTTTCAATCCTTACCAACCAAGTGACTAACATGCCATGTTCATACAGTCTTCCTGTGGGTTATAGTCCTACGACCTTCTGCACCAGGTAGCAATGCCTGCACTTCCATACCACCAACCGTACTAACTCTGTAAAGCAAATCACGAATCGGCAAATAAATACACAATGCCTCTTCCATGGAATACCATTCTCAGGCGACACTAAGATAATGCCAGCTTACTCTAAACATCTGAATTCTTCCCTACCCATCCGAGCTCGTGACATTCTTATCAACACCGAGCCGTAACCTTGATCCTCAACTTCCAATTCCCATGCCGCTCACTGCACCTATCATGCCACTAGACAAGAGTACAAGAATTCATCATAACCCCTGAACTACTAGTACAATGAACACTTCACTAGCTAGAAACCTTCCACTTAACTCATTTTAGAAGAACTGTTGCAACACGCAGCTGAATTCTCATAACCGCATAAAGTACAAACCCCAAATCGTGGTCTAAACCGCCATAATTCTTCGGGGTTCCATTTACACATTACAAGGCCATTTGAATCAAATGCCTCCCAAATCAACCAAATTATGGTGTTTGTCAAGCCCGCACGTATAACCACAAACCACCTGTATAACTAACACGCCGAAGGAAATGATTATTGCCATAATCATGCTGGTTCAAACTATTACTATCTGACCCAACTTCTTCCAATTTACTCTTGACTTTCCTTATAAATAATAATAATAGCTCAATTCGAGAACATAACGAAACTCAACAAACACTCCTCCCGAGTGACCCAATTCACGAGACCACATCGTCTCAATACCCATGAACCATCTCATACCCTCCTCGTGCACAAAATAGCATCTCAAATTGGTACACCCATTTTGAAGGACCTTCCGCGAATTCGAAGACATTTCTCATATTTTTCCAATACTACCCTAAAGACCCGATAATAACATAAAAAATTTCCCCAAGTAATCTTCATATTCTGCTACAAAACTCCCAGTCTTCAGTCACACAACGAAACCAAAATTCCTTAGACACCGCGCTTACATCCTTGAACCCATTAGAACCACTATTGAGAGTCACCCACTTTAACCTGGTCCCGAATATAATCAAACTCCAATGCTCTGTTAGCACATGAAAACTCCCAAAGAAGCAACCAGATGGATTCTTCTCCTTGTACATCAGATCTACAAGAAGCATAAACTCTAAGTCTTCCCAAAACCTGCACATGAATCAATAAGGCGGAATATAGCGCACATTCATCAAGTTCTTTGCTTGAATTACCCCTGATGTTTTCTTTCCTTAGTCATAAATAATACACTAATGCTCCGACAACCAGAAACCGCACAAGAAGACAACCACATAATCCAGTGGTAGGCGGTCTCCCACTTAGCTTTAAGCTACAATCACATAAATCTAGAACCCACAAAGATTCCTCCCTCTCAATCACCATGATCTCGCACTTTTAACCCGCCAAATTTCTCGTAATCTTTTGTGAAAAGTTTCATGAACATTCCGAATCATCAGCCACAATCACATATTCGACCTCTTACCGCGTAGCAAGTAGAATTTTTTGTAGAAGTTTTATCAACATCACACAACCACTAACATGCTCACAGGAGATAACCCACATGTGGAATTCCATGCCGACATCTTCCAACGACGCTGCACTGGGTACAACTCCCATGCATTCTGTAAACCCTCCTGAGCCCAAGCTCGTCCACCAACTATACAAGACTGTTCCTTCTCCATTGACATCAACTGAAAGTCCGACAATATGTTCCAAACTCGAAGTCACATTACATCCAAAACAGTAATCAAGTTTTCAAACTCCTCTTCATTTCAAGCAAACTCCTCTTTGCCATACGCAATCTTCCTTAGTGCAGTAGCTTCCATCTCAAATAAAATCCATATACCTAGTCGCTTCCTACCACGATTCCCAAATCACTCTAAACTTTTCTCAAGGCATGTGGCTATCCTACCACAGAATCCATATGCTACTCTGAGACTCTCACTCCGGTTAATCCATCTCCTTTAAGCAACTTCTCGACCTCTGCTTTTCATACTTGACCTGCTAGTAACTCAGCCACCGCGAGACACCTCCCGCCATGTCCTTCCTCATCCTTCGCTGCCTAAATGTTGCCTCAAATCAAATCCATACCTGTAGCACCCGAACTAATAAATTTCTACCAAACCTAAACCTCCTAGAAGATAATCTTTCTCGAGCTATCAACATTAGAAACACCAATTCGATTTCGAATCCGCTGCACATTGCTATCTCTAACAACCGCTTCTCATGCACCGTTTCATAATACCCTACCCCGAAGGCAAATCGAAGAAGACCATAACACCGACGAACATTAATGTGTTCAAACAAGGACGACGACGCCACCTCACAAATGAGAATTCCACCTCGCTCGAAAATATCAAGTCTCGTTACTCCATTATTGAAAGCCTGAACATCCATAGTCTGATTGCCTTTACTCCGCTGGATTCAAATGCCGAACCTCTAAATCACGCATAGCCTCAAAACTATGGGAAATACAGATACTGGGTTGAATCGATAGAACATCCTTCCGCAAGGTGACGATAATTTCCCACTCGAATACGCAGGAAAAAAACACATCTTGCACCACATTTGTAGTACCATTTAAAACTCCTCGATGCCTAATTGATAACAAGTTCCCCATGTCACATATGATTGAGTGGGAAGGAAATGAAGGCATAAGCTTTAATAGAATCAAATTGCACGATGAGGAATCAAAAAGGGAAGTGCTGCTAACAACTTTGTAGCCTCTCGAAGATAAGTACAGATGTGTTCGCACCGATCCGCAGGACTCTACTAGACTTGCTCATGACTTGTGAGACCTAAGTGAACCTAGAGCTCTAATACCAAGCTGTCACGATCCAAAATATACTATAGGTCGTGATGGCGCGCAACATCGTCGTTAAGCAAGCCAAAACTTAATTATTCATTTTATCATTTTTAAAATCATAAATCTTTCTTGTATAACGATGATAGTGTTAAAAAATCATAGTTATGTATACTTTCGCTAAAATAATAAGTGAAAGTGAATGAATGTTAAACAATCCATAACAACTTATAAAACGCCCCCAAAACCTGGTGTCTCGAGTGCATGAGCATTTACTAAGGAGTACAATAATAATACAATCTCTGTCTGAAATGTAAATAAGACAGGATAAAGTAAACGGTATGATGGAGACTCTACCGGCTACGATACGTAGCCTGGAATGCAGCTCACCATAAAGTCTCCTCAGCAGCTGCGCCTACGCACCAAAATGACCACCAATTGAACCTGTCAAAGCCTGCACATTTAGTGTAGAAATGTAGCATGAGTACGTAAATCAAGGCATAACCTAGTAAGTATCTAGCCTAACCCCGGAGAAGTAGTGACGAGGGATCGACATCGACACTTACTAGAGGTCCAACAGCGCAATATAATAAATCATAAGCAGATGTGAAGCACACAAACAATAATGGGTAAATCTGTAAGTTACTTAATCTTCCAATATTTCTTTTAGAGTATGAATTTCTCAGTCTTGTATTCTACCTCAACAGCTGAGATGTATCAAGTACCATTAATAAACTGATAAGAAGTACCATACACAACACCATGCATAATTGGAAAGATAATCTCATGAATGTTCGGACTGCCAGCGATATAACGCACGATTAGGCCGACGTCGTTCGGCCCGATCTAGCATTATGTGTACACTATCGAGGGTCGAGCGGCACGAATCATAGATGCATCTATTATACTGCCGAGGCGTTCGGCCTACTCCGCAAGAAAGGAAGAAAGCTACCGAATTACGAGACGCGTGCTTGCAATACTATACATGAGCACAAAGTGAATATAATCTTTACCATTTCTCAAATAACTTGCCAACAACTCAAGGTGATGAGGCTCGACCTAGTATACATATATTTATTTCTAAATCAATTTCAATTATAAATTCAATTAATTAAGCCAGTAAAATGAGTTCAAATAATTCAAATATTACATGATATGGTCCTAAGTCTACCTCGACATAAATATGCTTTAGCTACGTACGAACTTGCGTCACCTCGTGCGTACGTAACGCCCGCAACTAGTATCACATAACTATTTCATCACCTGGGGAGGGGGGGGGTAGTTTCCCCCTCACAAGGTTAGACAAGACACTTACCTCGCTCCGAAGTTCCATAACCGGCTCCAACGCCCCTCTAACTCTTCAATTCAAAGCCAAATGATCCGAAACTAGTCAAATAATGTACAGCTCAATCAAAATACAATCCGATGCGTATAAGTTAATAATTTATAATGATTCTCAACTCCGCTTGAAAAGTCTATAAAGTCGACCCTCGGGCCCACGTGCTCGGATTCCGAAAACCTTTGAAGATAAACTTTATCCATGATGCCACGAACTCAAATATATCATTTATTTCAAATTCCATATCCAATTTCGCGGTCAAACCCAAAAATACCAACTTCTAGGTTTTCTACCAAAATCCCAAATTTCTACTAATTTATATGCTTAAATCCTTATAGAATCCATGTATTTAACTTACAATAGGTAGGAATAACTTACCTTACAATAGATGATGAATTTCTCCCCTCTAATAGATCCAAAAACCGCCCAACCAAATGAAAATTCGAGAGAAATGGGCTAAGTTTCGGATTAAAAACACCTCATTGCCCAGCGACTTTCGTACCTGCTGACCAATTTGTTGCACCTGTGATCTTGCTTTTGGGGGACAAAGATCGCTTCTACGAAGTGCACGGCCCAGCTGCTCCATCGCACCTGCGGCAGAATGTCCGCTTTGGCGCAAATGCAGGAGCAAGACACCATTGCGCTTCTGCGCTCCTTCAGCCCAGGCCCTTCCCGCTTCCGCGACCAACATCCCGCACCTGGGAGGAAATTCCCTCACACCTAAACAACCACAACCTCTCAAATGGCACCGCTTATGCGACCCCTTCTCCGCATATGCGACTTTGCAGGTGCAGAATTTTCATCGCACCTGCGACGACCCCCTACGCACCTGCTCCCCCAGACCTTCTTCATGAAAATTGCACCTGCAACAACCTCCTATACACCTGCGTATCTGCACCTGTGACAACTCCTTCCGTACGTGCGATTACACCAGTCTTCAGCAGTAACATTATCTCCTCAAATCTGAATTCCAATCCGTTTTCAATTCATTTCAAACCTGAGGCCCCCTGGACCCCATCAAAACGTACCAACACATCCCAAAATGCGATATGGACTTAGTCGAAGACTCAAATCATGTCAAACAACATCAAAATTACGAATCGACGGCCAAAAACCTTTCTTCCAACTTTCCAACCTTCAAACTTTGTCGAACGCGTATGAATTACACTTAAAAATTCCGGAATGACGCCAAACTTTAAGCACAAGTCACAAATCATGATACGAACCTATTCCAAGGCTTGGAACTCCAAACGGACATTGAATACATCAAAATCCACTTGAAACCAAACTTATGAAATCCTAGAACTTCCAAAATGCCAACTTTCCATAATAGGCTCCTAAATTCTTCCGGACCATCCGATACTTAACCCAAACATACGCCCAAGTCTGAAATCATCATACAAATGTATTTTTACCTTCAAATTCTGACTCCGAGGTCGTTTACTCAAAAGTCAATGCTTTGTTAACCCTTCCAATGTAAAGCTTCAGAATTTAGAATTTTCTTTCCAAATCAACTCCGAATTTCGCAAAATTCAATTTTGACCACATGTACAAGTCATAATACCTTAAGTGGAGCTACTTAAGGCCTCAAAAAGCAGATCGACGCGCTAGAGCTCAAAACGGCCGGTCGGGTCAATTCAAAAATTAACTCTGATACTCATAATTAATCAATTTATAACAACTCCCAACTCTACTCGAAAAGTCAACAAAGTCAACCCTCATGCCCACGTGCCTAGATTCTGAAAATTTAGCAAGATAAACATTAAGAATAACACAAAGAATTCAAATATATAATTTATTCCTAATTCCATGCCCAATTTGATGGTGAAAATCAAAAAATACCAAATTCTAGGTTTTCTTCCAAATCCCACAATTTCTACAAAATTTCATGTTTAAATCCATATGTAACTCATGCATTTATCTTACAGCAAGTGGGAATCACTTACCTCATAATAGATGATGAAGTCCTCCCCTCCAAGAGCTCAAAAATCTCCCAACCAAGTGAAAATGAGAGAGAAATGAACTAAATCCCGTATAGAAATCAAGTCTGCCTAGATCCTTCTTCTTCGCGATTGCGGATGTACCCTCACAATCACGAAGGCCAAGCCAGCCTTGCCCCAGATTTCTTCTACGTGAACGCGACCAATGAAATGTGACAGCTTTCCTCTGCTTGAACAACCTATGCGAACGTGAGCCTAGCCCCGAAAAGGCAAAGGCCAAAACTCCATGCCTCAAACCAACACCTTATGCGATCATGAACCAATCCCTCCGATCGTAAAGGACAGCCTTCCAAACCCAGGCCACCCCGCTAACACTTTGCGTTCGCGGCTCCTTCCATGCGAACGCGATGAACCAACTAGCCAAACACCATGATCGCGAGCCTATCATCGTGATCGCGATGAACAAACCTGACACCAGAAACTAGCAATTTCAAGACAAGATGAAATGGTCCGAAACCACGCCGAATCACACCTGAGGCCCCCAGGACCCCGTCCAATCATGCCAACAAGTCCCAATACCTTAGCCAAACTTATCCAAATGCTTGAAACTCCACAAATAACATCAAAACCATGAATCAACGATAAAAATCATTCTTTCAACTTTATTTAAACTTCGACGAATGCGTCCGAATCATACTTACACATTCCGGAATAACGCTAAATTTTACGTACAAGTCACAAATCATAATACGAACTTATTCCAAGGCTCGAAATCCCAATCAGACATAAATAACATCAAAGTCCTCTTTAAACCAAACATAGGAAATTCTAAAAACCATCAAAATGCCAACTTTTCACAATAAGCGCTGAAATGCTCCCGGACCACCTGACAGTCAACCCGACCATACGCCCAAGTCCAAAATTAGCACACGAACCTATTGGAACCTTCAAATCCTGATTCTGAGGTCGTATACTCAAAAGTCAAACCTTGGTCAACTCTTCCAACTTAAAGCTTTCAAATTGAGAATTTTCCTTCCGAAACAACTCCGAACTTTCCGAAATTCAATTTCGACTATGCATATAAGTCATAATACATATACTGAAGCTACAGCCTCAAACTGCCGAAAGACACGCTAAAGCTCAAAACAACCAGTCGGGTCGTTACATTCTCCCAAACTTTAACATACGTTCGTCCTCGAATGTGCCAAAAACTACTTCGAATTTTCCCAAAATCATTGTTTAACACCTCGTGCACTTAATCGTGCCACCACAACCCATGTGAGCATTTTATCTCGTGCCAGACTGAAGATCGTTCCTGCTACCTTAGCCCACAAGCCTTAGAACCAAATTCCAACATCTAGAGTTCTACGAGACCTGAATCAAACATACGAACACCGTATCAATCTCAACAGGTTGTACCAAGCATGATCATGCTGAGACCACACTCGAAATTTAATTCCGACTACGCCTACAAGTCATAATACATAAAGTGAAGCTACTCAAGGCCTCAAACTACCAAATGACATGCTAGAGCTCAAAACAACCGGTCTGATCGTTATATTCTTCCCCACTTAAACATACGTTCGTCCTCGAACGTGCCAAGAACTGCTCCGGAGTTGCCCGAAATCATTGTTTAACACCTCGTGCACTTACCCCTGCCACCACAAACCATGTGAGCATGTTAGCTCGAGCCAGTTTGAAGATTCGTCCTGCTACCCTAGCCCACAAGCCATAGAACCAAATTCTAACATTCAAAATTCTCTACAAGAGCTGATTCCAATATACGAACACCGTATCTATCTCAACACGCTATACTAAGCACGATCATGTACCCCCGCTAAAACAACATAATGCATCGCATAATTCGTATACCCATAATAACATCCTCCAACCACAATAGCTGCAAATTCACGAATCTGATGCTCGTAGTATATAACATAACACATATAAGCCCTGTTTCGACCCTTGCAATACTGCAACGATGAAAGAGACGTGTAGAATCTATAACCACCCGCCAAATTAATTATTCATGGAATTCCTCCGCTTGACAAGAACCATTACCTTATTTTAATTGCATAGTGAAATTTTCTCTTTAATATACCTTACATAAATCCGATCGCACTAATCTCAGGTCCAGTAACCTCATCTCACCAAATACAAGCTGCTCGGGCACCACCTCAAACATTGTCAAAACCTCATATGACGCCATCAATGCGTCAACAAGCCACAACTCGAATATGACCAACTAAGGAAAAACGAACTCAGGTAAAGAACTAAGGAAAAGCGAACTCAAGTAAAGAACTATTTGGTGAAGTATAAGTCACAAGCTCTAGATACAGTACGGAAGGCTCGTATACATCACTGTCTACAAAATATAAAAGAACAAGAAAAGAAAAGGGTAGAAGGGTCTCCAAGCAGCAACACGCCACACTAATATCGAGGCTGATAGGATGTACCCACATCTGCACAAAAATAATGTGCAGAAGCGTATTATGAGTACACCACAACGGTGCCCAGTAAGTGCCAAGCCTAACCTCGGTAGGGTAGTGACGAGGTCAGGTCAAGGCCGTACTAGAGATGATAAGAAACAAGACAGAAGATATAATGATATATTGAAAACGACAAGGAAGTTAACAATAAAGAATTTACAGGAAATAACAACACGGAGTCAAGGAAAGCTAATACACCACGAAAGGAAAACAAGAATGTTACATACAGCAAATAAAGAATATCAACAAGGCTCTCCCCAGGTACCGCCTCGTAGTCCCAAATTATAAAAATAAATCACAGTCTTTCCTTATATCATCGCAGTAGCCTTTATATTTGGTTTCAAAAATCATTTTCCCGAAATAGCATCTTAGCGCACCTTATCACGCCGAATGGCATCTAATAGTTCCCTTACTAGCCACACGTATCAAACCCACCTTCTCTCACCGCGGGTGTTTCAACACCAGACCCTATACGACCGCATGCGTATCAATAATCACAACGGCATGCAAAAACCTCGCGCAACAATAACAACCGCACGACAGTAAATTTGTGCAACAATAACAACAACACGATAGAAACCTCGTGTGAACAACCAAACAATCACCTCAACAATAACACGAAAGCCAAAACACAACAACTAAATAAATGATATTTCCCAACTTACACCTTGCCTCAAAAGAACCACAGCCCTTGCAATTCAACACCAAACTCAATAGCAAGATATTTCAAGGATAGCAATTTCAAATAAAGAATTTCCATTGTAAAGTAATGAATACGAACATGTGATACAAGTTGCAAATAGGAGATAAGACAAGTAGAGATGGGAAATTAGGCTAAACATGATGACCACAACATGCTATAGTAACTCAAATAAGGCATGAAAAGGAAACTACATAGCTAAAATCGGAATTTCAACATTTAGCCCCTGGTACGCGCTCGACACTTCGCATACACGGCCTTCACAAATCATAAATGATCACTAAAATACCAAATCCTAAGGGGGATATCCCCCACACAAGGTTAGACAAGTCACTTACCCCAATACATGCTCAATCAATCAATTAGAAGGCCCTTCTCTCGATTTTCCAACTCCGAACGGCTCGAATCTAGCCAAAACAATTTCATAATATAAATATAACTATAGGAAACTAATTTAAATAATGAAATCATGATTTTGCAAGAATTGGAAAAATTGCTTCAAAAAGTCACCCAGGGCCGCGTCTCGAAACTGGCCAAAATTATAAATCCGAACACCCATTCGATCGCGAGTCCAACCATACAAGAATTATCCAAATCCGACCTCATTTAGCCTTTCAAAAACCCAAAAACTTGGTCTAAGAACTTTTGAACTTTTTCCCCAATTTCAAACTCCAAAATAATAATTAAAAGGTGTAATTAACAATAGATTCATGGGAAAATAAAACGAGTCAAGAATCCTTACCCAAATGCTTCCTCTGAAAATCCCTCAAAATATCGCCTCAATCCAAGCTCTCAAAGTGATAATGAACTAAACTCTCGATTTTTCCTTTTCTGCAAGCGGCTTCCGCATCTGTGGCCTTTGGGTCGCTTCTGTGGCGCCGCACCTGCAGAAAAACCATTGCAGATGCGGTCCCAACTTAAATCCAGGGTTTCCGCTTCTGCGGATTAGGGCTCTCTTCTGCATGACCGCTTCTGTGGGAAAAAGGATCGCACCTGCGATCAAGCCCCAAGGGTGTTTTCCCAGTTCCGCTTCTGCAAGGGAACTTCCGCATCCATGAGTCTGCTCCTGCGGACATATGATAGTACCTGCGATCCTAGCTAGGCTAGACCAAATATGCTCCTGCGACCAATGGCAGGAGCCATTGGTGCGAAGACATGAGAACCAGCCTAACATTAGCAAATTTCAAGTCAAAAAATGATCAGATTTCCATCCGATTCACATTCGGGGCCCCCGGACCCGTCTAAATATACCAACAAGTCCTAATACACGATACGAACTTAGTCGAGGCCTTGAATCACATCCAACAAATTAAAAACACGAATCGCACCCCAATTCAAGCCTAATGAACTTATAAACTTTTAACTTCTACATTCGATGCCGAACCCTATAAAATCAATTCCGATTGACCTCAAATTTTGCACACATGTCATAAATGACATTATGGACCTACTCCAACTTTCGGGATCAGAATCCGACCACGATAACAAAAATTCCACTCCCCGTCAAACTTTCCAAAATCTTCTAACTTTCGCCAATTAATACTGAAATGACCTACTGACCTCCAAATCAACATCCGGACATGCTACTAAGACCAAAATCATCCTATGGAGCTATTGGAACCGTCAAAAATCCATTCCGAAGTCGTCTCCACCCAAGTCAAACTACGATAAACTCCTACGATTTAAACTTCCAATTTAGGGGCTATACGTCCCATTTCACTCGGAAACCAAAAACCAAACCTCCCGACAAGTCACGTAACCACAGTATAAGACAGAGAAGTCAATAAATATGGGGTCATGGCTAACACACTCAAAATGACTGGCCGGGTCGTTATAGATATGAAGTGGGCACCTAACTTGGATCACGTTTGTGACCACGAGCGACAGAGGGTGATAAGTAGATGATCAAGCCAAACTTTAGTTTCTTCATTTTGCATTTCATGGCTTTCTTTTGAGGGATGTCATTTTGCGTTCTTGACTACGCAAATTGCAAGAGGTATGGCTCTTGTCTTTATTTTTTGCACTCCCATATGGACTCACACGGCTCAATTCCCATATCACCATAAATTCCAATGTTGAAAAATGCTTAGAATGTGACATCAAGCCTTCAAATTGCAATTCTTTCCGAATTTTGGCATCCTTTTTATCCTCCGAACTAGAGTCAATTTAAGCCATATTTTCAACTACATCGGTTGACTCTAATTCCATATTTTTCTTGGCATCACCAACAAGCATGGAGTCGGTTGGCAGATGTTCAATTCTTGATTCCTCAAAATAAAGCTCACTTTCTTCCTCGAAGTTGGACTTTTCTTGAACTCTTTCCACACTCTCTAGTTGGTGGGCATAATGAGCCTCAACCAATATTTTCATTTGATCTTACAAGGTGCGGATATTCTTATCATTTTAAGTTAGTACTTGTTTCAAGTCCTCGAGTGCCAAGGTTGTGCTTCTCCTCATTTTCAATAATTGCTTCCAACATGAGCATCATCCTCTCATTTTGAGCATTTGAGAGTTCTTCTTGATTTGGATCAAGTGCCAAAGAAGGATTTTCGGCTTTAACCTCTAAGGAAGGTTCTAGGCTATCATTCACTTACAGACTTTTTGGACGTCTAAAGCTTCAAGCATTTCTCCCATTTGTGAGTTTAACCTTTCAAGCGCTAAATCATTTTTGAGACTATTTTCCAAAATCTCCTCCAAGGCATTTTGCTCTTTGTTTCCTCCTTAAAGTAGGCATTCCATCATGATCCTGAACTCTCCATTTTGGCCATGCTCACTTTCTTTCACTTCGATATCCCTATAATTGTCATAAAAAAAAGTAGAATCATCATAGTGGGGGTTCGGAGAAGGGATGGACAAGTAAACACAATTATCCCAATGGCCATTTTGACCACCACAGTTATCTCATATACTCTACTCATGGGATTGAGATTGTGTGCACAATCTGCCCATGGTAGAATTTAAACAATTTTGCCACGAGTGCGGTCCTCCAGAATAAGGATAAGAGTCATCAAAGTATGAACAACTACCATCCGACCAATTTTCATTACATGATGTCATTTTTGTAAAACAAAGAAAATCAACAAGAAAAAAATTAAGAATCCAAACAAAGATAAGAAAATAATTATACAAATATTCACATTTTTGGACCAAAGCACGTACGCTTATTTCTCTAACAACCTTAATACGCCAAATTGTTCCCCCGCAACGATGCCAATTTTGATGACGTCCAAATCCACTACTAAAAGTAAATGGACACGGTCACATACAATATAATATACTCAACTATAAGTCGGAGTCGAATCCCACAAAGAACAATATCCAGGCGATTAGGCGTGTAAGAGAATTATCGCTTGATATGCTAAGCCAAACACTTAGAAATGTTTTGAGAAACTATTTATAACTAAATGCAAAAATACAAACTAACCTAGAATCATGTAAAATGATCAATGGCTACAAGTAGTTCAATCCTACCCCTTAGTTTCTTCTCGATCACTTCTAAATCACATAAAACCTGTAAAATAGAAGTAAACGACATTAAACACACTATTTTATCAACTGACCATTGCAAAAATCTAAGATTAAATATGAGATAACTGGTAAATTACCAACTTATCAGTCGCTGCCATAGTCGCAACCAAGGTGGTTCCCATTCTTATGTCTAGTCGGAAATCAAAAACACATATTCGAGCCTCCTATATATTTTAAAACCTTTTTTAAAAAACTTGTTTCCAAATAAAATATTAGAATCATTTACAAAAAATATTTCAAAACCAAAAATCATTTCAAAAACATGTCGTTCAATTTATGTTAACTTATGTTATTTTACTAACAATTTAATTTTCTTATTTTGTGAGGTACTATCACACGGAGTTGCTTTTGGAAGACGACACTCGAAGACAAAAAGAAAAATCCCCGTGAAGCTTCCCGCTTCGTAACTTCCTTTCTTGGATGTATAAAATGTAAAGTATAGTAAAATCGTAGATAGAGTTTGTGTTTACTTGCTTACTTTGATATTACTTATTTGTTAAACACCTAGGGAGCTGCATCTAGTTAATAATCGGAATAACTTGCAATATTATGCGTTAAATAATTCTTGAAGTTTGTATGGGATGTTGAATATATTTTATAATACAGTTAATTAATTCAGGGTTGGTGTATACCTAACTAATTAAATTAGCCATATCCATACAAATGAAAACATATCATCTTCTTTCAAAGATAAAGAAATAATTTTGTCACTGCCTTAAAGTTATATGAGCACTTTTTCGAACCACTTTATATATAAATTGTTCTTTAATTGATAAGTTGGGTGCAAATAATACAAGTAATGCATGGTAAAGTCCTAAGTCTACCCGGACATAAGCATAATTTTGGCTACGTACGGACTCTCGTCACATCGTGCATATATAGCACCCAAAATTTATTAACAAATAACCAGTTAAAACATCTACGAGGATAATTCCCTCTTACAAGGTTAGGCAAGAGACTTACCTCGTTTCCAAGTCCACTTCTCAGTCCATAAATCATACTAAAAGCCTCACATCGGTGCCGAGCAATCTGAAACTTGCCAAAGATTGTACAAACTAATTAATATATGCTCAAAAGTTCATAATTTAACTATTAGAGTAATTACCCAACCCCATTTTGGAAGGTTCCTTAAATTCACACCCGAGCCCATGAGACCGAATTCCGAAAATTATAGTAAATAAATATTACCCATAACCTTATGAACACAAATATATAATTTCTGCTCAATTCCATAATCATTTTCAAGGTCTAATCTCATTTTTTAAAAACCTAAGTTTTTGAAAAAAATCCCAAAATTTCTACAATATTTATGTTAAAATCTACCCATAATCTATGTATTAAACTCACATTGTATAGAAAATACTTATCTCAAGATGCTAGGTGAAAATCCCTCATGAAAAAGCTCCAAAATCGGCCAAGAGATGTGTGTAATGAAGGAAATGGCCTAAGTCCCATTTTCAAACTATAACACCACCCAGGCGTCCCTTCTTTGGATCACGAAAAGGGCCTCGCGATCGCGAAGGCAAGCTGCCAAGGCCACCTAAGAATGAACTTCGCGAACGCGAAGGCTTGCCTAACCAAAGTTTCGCGAACGTGGCTCAACCTTCACGAACGCGAAGGGCAATTGGCCAGCCGACCCATAGACCCAATTTCTCATACGCGAACGTGGACCAACGTACGCGAACACGGACCAAGGTATGCAAACGTGATGACCAGTGGCCCGGAGCATCGCGATCGCGAGCTCCTTATCACGAACGCGTAGAACAAAGCTTCCCCTAGCCCTATTCCTTCATCGTGAACGCTAGGGCATCTCCACATTCGCAAACAAGGAAACCAAAACCATCATCTTCAGCAATTTGGACTTAGCTCCGAGCGGTCCGAAACACAACCGAGCCTCCCATGACCCTGTCCAACTGCACCAACAAGTCCATAATCATAATAATGACCTGCTCAAACCCTCGAAACATGTAATACAACATTGAAACTAATTATCAGACCTCAAAACCATATTGATCAACTTATGAACTTCAAACTTCCTCAACTAGCTCTGAACGCGTCGACTCATACTTATACAATTCGGAATGATGCTATATTTTGCGTGCAAATCATAAATCACCATACGGGACTATTCCCAGGCTCGAAATCCCGAACAGACCTTGATGACACCAAAATCTACTGCGAACCAAATTTAAAGAACATGAAAACCTTCAATCCGCCAACTTTTAACATTAAATGACGAAACGCCCCTGGAACATCCGAAACTCGATCCGAACACAACCCAAGTCCAAAATTATCATATGAATCTATTGGAACCATCAAATTCTGGTAACGAGGTCATTTACTAAAAATGTTGACCCAAGGAACTAAGTATTCTGATTTCAACTCCAATCCTTCCATGCTCGAACCAATCGTCCCCGCAAGTCATAAAACAGTAAAAGCTCATACAGGGAGTCTTAATTAGGGTAATGAGAATCTAGAAAGAAAAACGATCGATCAGGTCGTTTCACATTAGATGATAACTCATTGTTAGCACAAGCATTTTCTTGTATTGATACAATAATTTCGTATGTTGTATGCATTTTGATACATTTTTCCTATACCATATTATTTCATTATTCATCAAATTAATTATTTTAGTTTATCCATTATATACTAAGATTGTTCAAAAATTATTCTTTTTCCACTTTTACCAATCACTTAGAGTAAAATTTCTATTTTTACATTTTTAGCTTTTCACTTAAATAGTTAATCTTTGTCCACAAGCCAAATTCTTCCAAAGTGCATTATTTAATTAGTATTCATTTAGTCAATTTATAATTATTCTACTTATCACTAAATATTATTTTATATTTTTCATTCCTTTAACAACTCCTTATACTTGTTCATTCATATTGAAAAAAATTCTTTCATATTCTATTCATTAAGTTAAAAGTGCGAGATATAGTTTTTCGTGCATCCTTTAACCTTGTCTTGTATAATTAATTATGTTTTATTAAATCTTATACTTGGGTCAAATATATGCATTGTTCCCTTCTTACTCTATCCTATTCTTTTAAAATATTAAATTGCATTCTTCATATCTTGTGTATTAATTTTTAAAATGAGAGTCATTTCATACATTTTATTTTTACCTTTCACTACACATGTACATAAATATGAACATATTTCCTTATTCCTTTGCCATAGTTAATTGTCCTTTAGTTAATTTATTTTCATAATCTTCTTGTAAATATTACATCAACTCTCTTCTTACCATATTCGTTATATAAAAGACCATTCAAAGATAATCACTATTTTCGCTCTTGGTTAATCATTTTCTAGGCACGTTTTCTTACAATAGTTGATCTTGATCGTAACTAAATCCTTTCGAGATTATTCCTTTCAACTCAAAGTCATTCGGTTCTGTAACGACCCGACCGATCATTTTAAGCTCTAGCCTGTCCTTCAGCGGTTTGAGGCGTCGAGTAGCTTCACTTCAGGTGCTATGACTTGTGTGTGTGGACGGAATGGAATTTCGGGATGTTTGGAGTGGATTTAGATAGAAAATTTTAATTTTTGGAAGCTTTAAGCTGGATGAATTGAATGAGGCGTGACATTTGAGTAAACGACCCCGAAATTAGGAATTGAAGGTTCCAATAGGTTCGTATGATGATTATGGACCTAGACGCATGTTTTGGTCGAGAATCGGGTGGCTCTGGGGTATCTCGGTACTTATTCAGGAGGTTGGCATTTTAAAGGTTTAGGAATTTCTTAAGTTTAGGTTGAAGTGGATTTGGATGTTATCGATTTCTGTTTGGGATTTTGAGGTTGGGAAGAGCTCCGTATGGTGATTTTGGTCTTGGGAGTGCGTCCAGATGTGGATTTGGTGGTCCGTAGGTTGTTTCGGCATCAATTTGCAAAAGTCGGAAATTGGATGATTTTTGGAAAGTTTGACCAAGAGTGGACCTTTTGATATCGTGGTCGGATTTCGATTCTGGAAGTGGGAGTAAATCAGCAATGTCATTTATGACTTTTGTGCAAAATTTGAGGTCAATCGGACGTGGTTTGATTGGTTTCGGCATCAGATGTGGAAGTTAGAAGTTCAATAGTTAATTAGTCTTGAATCGATAAGCAATTTGTAGATTTAACATTGTTCGATGTGATTTGAGGCCTCGAGCAAGTTGGTTTCATGTTATGGAACTGGTTGGTGTGATTGGACGGGTCCCGGGGGACCTCGGGTGTGTTTTGGGATGGTTTCAGGTCATTTCCCCATGTTTTGCTGCTACTGATGCTAGTTCTGGTGTCCTTCATCACGAATGCATGGAGGTGATTGCGTTCGTGCAGAAGGATTTGTGGGCTGGAAGAGATTGCTCATCACGAATGTGACAAAGAGGTCGTGAATGTGGAGAAGAGCCTGCGTAACCTATGCAAACTCGAAGGGGTAGTCACGAACACGTAGAAGGAAAGGGAGGAGCTAGGCCTGAGGCCTTTTGGCCTCCGCGGATGCGAGGCCTACCTTGCGAACACGGCGTGAGGAACGCAAATGCGAAGAAGAGATTTTTGGTCCAGGGCTATTTGTCCTTCGTGATCGGGAGGGTCATTCCACGATCGCGTAGAGGAAGGAAATAGGCAGTGGGGTTATATTTCATGACTTAGACCATTTCTCTCATATTTTCATTTGGTTGGGGGAATTTTGGAGAGCTTCAAGGGGAGATTTTCATCAAGCAACACAAGGTAAGTGATCCCCACCTAGTACAAGTTAAATACTTGGTCTATATATGGATTTAAACATGGAAATTAGAAGAAATTTAGGATTTTGGTAGAAAACCTAAAATTAGTATTTTTGGATTTTAACCATGAAATTTGACATGGAATTTGGGATAAGTTATATATTTGAGTTCGTAGTGTTATGGGTACAGTTTATCTTCAAAAATATTCGGAATCAGGGCACGTGGGCCAGAGAGTTGATTTTATAGGCTTTTCGAGCGGAGTTGGGAATTAATATAAAATTGATCAATTATGAGTATTAGAATATATTTTGACCAGTTTGCATGTTTTTTGAATAGTTTTGGATCGACGGGCTTTGATTTTGGGTATTAGAGAGGCTTTGGAGCCGCTTTTGGAACTTCAGAGCAGGGTAAGTCTCCTGTCTAACCCATGTGAGGGAAAAACTATCCCTAGGTGATGTAATTGTTATGTGTTACTTATTGAAGGGGCTACGTATGCACAAGGTGATAAGAGTCTGTGCGTAGCTAGATTCATGTTATGTCCGGGTAGACATAGGTTCACAACATGCTATAGGTGTACTACTTGAGTTGTCTCCTGCTTATTTAATTCCTTTATTTTACGTTGCAACTTGAGACGAGACTTGTGTAGAGTGATAGACTCAATATGGTAGAGATTCGATGGGCTTCATGATTAGTCGCAAAATAATTGTACACCAATTACGAATTTCTCCCGCATTATTTTTTTCATCGAAAGTTTTCCCTTAAAAATTTGTAACTCACACATCTATTCGTGAGTAGGATCATGGTCCCGTTAAAGCTTCTTATTCTAATGGGATAGGGTTGTTCACCTTGGCAGTACACTAGATAGATCTATGGTTCGTGTTGTTCGATCCTCGGCAGTGCGCACATTATGATGGGATCGGACTGTTCGCCTCGGCAAGATTATGTATCACACTCTCATGGGAGTGGGCCGTGTGACGACCCAGCTAGTCTACTCGTGAGATACCGCTCCGTTTTCTCCATTTCTGTTTTATTATGCTTCGTTATACGTGTTTTATGTGATCGAGTTGAGTAGTTTGCGTTCGGAGTGAGTTTGGTAAGAAATGAGACACTTAGTCTCTTTTAAGAAGGTTTAAATTAGAAAAGTCAATCGGATGTTGACTTATGATTAGAGGGCTCGGATGTGAGTTCCGATGGTTCGGTTAGCTTCGGGAGGTGATTTATGACTTAGGAGTGTGATCGGAATTGGTTTTGGAGGTCCGGTGTAAAATTAGACTTGAATTGGTGGAGTAGTATTTTGGCGATTTTCGGTTGTTAGGCGAGATTTTGATCCGAGGGTCGGAATGGAATTTCGAGAGTTGCTATAGCTTCGTATGGTGATTTCGGACTTAGGCATATGTCCGGATTTGAAATTGGAAGTCCGTAGGACAATTCAACGCATTTTGGCGAATGTTAGAAAATAGAAGATTTTTGGAAAGTTTGACCGAGGAGTTGACTTTTTGATATCGGGGTCAGAATCTAGTTCTGAAAATCTTCATAGGTCCGTTATGTCATTTATGACTTGTGTGCAAAATTTGGGGTGAATCGGACTCGATTTGATAGGTTTCGGTATCGAATGTAGAAGTTGGAATTTGTTAGTTTCATTAGGCTTGAAATGGGGTATGATTCGTGTATTTAGTGTTGTTTGATGTAATTTGAGGCCTCGACTAAGTCCATATGATGTATTAAGATTTGTTGATATATTTGGTTGAAGTCCCGAGGGCCTCGAATGGATTTTGGATGATTGATGGAGTTTAACTTGGGCATTTCAAGAATGTGTTAATGTCGTCTCTTCAAGAATAAGTGGTATCATATTATATAAATGGACTCCAAATTCAGTTTTAATTGAAGCATTAGATTCGTATCGAAATTTCGGAGTCATAACAAAAAGAATCGTCCAATTCGGACATCGTATGAGAAAGTTATGCCCATTTTTGTGACAGGGAAAAATCGCCAGCGCCCAGAGATACTGGAACCAGCGCCACAGGCAGCGCCTGGCGCTACCTGTGGCGCCCGAGGCAGAAAAGTACTATAAAAACGGGGGTTTTGGCCATTTTGACAAAATAGAGTTGGGGGAGCTCGGTTTGGGCGATTTTTAGAAGGTTTTCCACAAATTTGAAGGAGGTAACTGTTCTTCATCATAAATCATTCATAGATCATGATTCCATACTCATTTACATCATGAATCCATGAATCTATGGAAGAAAAATCAGATTTTTTACCAAATCTTCCAAGAACGAAAATTTAAGATTTAAAAGCCATTTCGATGTCGAATTTGATAATTTTTGTATGGGTAAACTCGTTGGGAGATAAGGAACCCGTTGATGTGAAAATTTTTGAACTTCGAGAAGTGGGTCCGGGGCTCGAGTTTTCCTAATTTTGGGATTTCTTAGTATTTATCGATTGTTTTCGCATGGGCTTTGTTCCCTCAACATATTGTGACATAATTTTTCTGAATTTGGATAGATTCGACGCACGTGGAGGCCAATTCGAAGGGCAAAGGCGTCGTGGGCTAGAAATTTAGCCAGTTCGAGGTGAGTAGTGATTGTAAATGATGTCCTGAGGGTTCGAAACCCCGGATTGCACATCGTACTACTATATTGAAGTGAGGCACACGCTCGATGATGAGCGTGGGGTCGTTTACTACTGGGACTGTGACTTGGTCCGTCCCGATTCATGATTTTTACTGCATATTTGATTGAAACCTATTTGATATCATCATGTTTTGGGCTGATTGCCATATTTGGGCTTCGTGCCAATTGGTTGAACCCTCCGGGGATTTTTATCACTATTTCCTCACTATTTGTACTTATTACTTGAACTCAGTCATGTTGTTTCCACTGTTGTACAACTCCGCCACTTTTTACTCAGTTTTGAGATTTACACAATATTTGAAATGATGTTTGGGCTGAGAACTATTGTTTTACTATGCCCGAGGGGCTTGTGATGATTTTCTGACTAAGTGCGGCCGAGGGCCAGGTGTGAGGTTTTACTGAGTGATATGAGGCCGGGGGCCTGAGATACGGTATATACGCCACGAGGTGGCTTGATTGATATGAGGCCGAGGGCCTAGATGTATGCCACGAGGTGGCTTGATATAGCGCTTGGGCCGTAAGGGGCCCCTCCCGGTGTCTGTACACCCCCAGTGAGCGCAGGGTACCCAGAGATAATACAGTTGATAACAATGACAAATGTAGGTTACGGTTGGTAACAATGAAAACCGGTAACCATAGATATTACAGTTGTTAACAATGAGAACTGTGGGTTACAGTTGGTAACAATGACAACTGGTAATCAGAGATAATACAGTTGGTAACAATGATAACTGTAGGTTACGGTTGGTAACAATTACAACCGGTAACCAGAGCTGTGAGATTGATACTGAGCCCGGGAATATTACAGTTGGTAACAATGACAACTGTAGGTTACAGTTGGTAACAATGGCAACTGGTAACCAGAGCTGGGAAGATTTTTAAATGATTTGTTACTGATTTACTGTTTCCAAGTAATGATTTACTGCTTCATTATGCATTGCCTTGTGCTTTACGTGTTTCCTTACTTTCAGTCATTATTTATATGTGCTACTCACTGAGCTGGAAGTATTCACATTACTCCCTCCACCATGTGTGCAAATTCAGGCGTTATTGACTCCGCTCAGAGGCATTGACTACGATTGTCAGAGCGGTGACTCAGAGACTACGAGGTAGCTGTTGGCGTCCGCAGCCCCGTATCTCTTTATATTGTTATTTCCACTTTCTCCAACTAATTGTGCCAGAGATATTGTAATAGAAATTTTGTTATTAGGATTTCATTAGTTGCTCATGACTTTGTGACACCCCAATTTGGGCTGTAGTCGGGATGGTTCACTATGTTTTTCTGCAAATGACTGCTATTAAACTATGTTGTGTTGTTCTCTTGTTATATTAGCTACTTAAAATGAGTTATGGTTCGAATTGGCTAGCCTTGTCTTCACGAGAGGCACCATCACGACCGGGTTTGGGATTTGGGTCGTGACAGGCCGTTTCCCTCGGCAATATAATAGATGTATCTATTCGGGGGCACCTCCAGCCCAGCCAACTACACCAGCTCAGGAATTCATAGTACCAGTTATGCCAGATGATGAGCAGCGTCACCTTGAGAGGTTTGGCGGACTCCAGCCTTCGTCATTCAGTGGTGCTGAGGGCGAGGATGCCTAGGGTTTTCTTGACAAGTGTCAGCGAATTCTCCGGACAGCCGGGATACTTGAGTCTAGTTGTGTGGCATTCACCACCTTTCACTTTACGGGAGCTGCCTTTAATTGGTGGGAGGCATATGAGAGGCGTAGACCGGTTGATGCAGCGCCCCTTCTCTACTCTTTCTTGGAGAAGTATGTGCCGCAGTCCCGTAGAGAGGAGCTGCGCAGACAGTTTGAGTGGCTGCGACAGGCGGATATGACGGTGTCATAATATGAGTCAAGATTTTCTGAGTTGGCTCGACATGCTGTCTGGATGGTACCGACTGATCGTGAAAGGATCAGGAGGTTTGTGGATGGCCTTAACTATCATCTCCGTATCCTCATGACCAGGGAGAGAGTATTGGGTGCTACCTTCGAGGAGGTGGTTGATATAGCTCGCGAGATTGAGATGGTTCGCCGTTAGGAGCGAGAGGAAAGGGAGGCTAAGAGGCCTCGAGGATCGGGTAGTTACAGTGGTACTCCTTCGAGAGGCCAGTTTCAGCAGGGTAGAGGCCGTTCCTTCAGGCCTGCTCAGCCAGCCCGTCCAGAATACCATGGGGCATCTGCAGGTCGTGGTCATCATGGGTTGCAGCAGGGCCAGTCATCACTCAGTGCCCTTCCAGCTCATGCTTCGTCGGCCCAGGGTCCTCCTAGGCCAAGTGCATCTGCTAGAGCACCAGGGAGTTGTTATGATTGTGGCGAGATGGGTCACATGTGGAGGAAATGTCCTCATCGTGGTGCTAGATTATCCCAACAGAGGGATCATCCCTCGACTTCTGCTCCAGCTACTTTACCACCAACCCAGCCAGCTAGGGATGGAGGTCAGGCAGCTAGAGGTCGCCCAAGAGGGGGAGGTCGAGCAGGCGGTGGCCAGGCTCGATTTTATGCTATCCCAGGCAGGGCAGATGCTAGTGTTTCAGACGCCGTTATTATAGGTATTGTTTCAGTCTGCCACAAAGATGCCTCTGTATTATTCGATACCGGTTCTATCTATCCATATGTGTCCTCATATTTTGCTCAATATTTGGTATGCCCCGGGAGTTTCTTGCTTTACCTGTTTATGTGTCTACCCTGGTGCGCGATACTGTTGTTGTGGACCGTGTGTACCGGTCGTGCATAGTGACTATTGGGGGTCTGGAGACCTGAGTGGACCTATTGCTACTAAGCATGGTAGATTTTGATGTCATTTTAGGCATGGATTGGCTATCTCCATGTCGTGCTATTTTAGACTGTCATGCTAAGACAATTACTTTGGCTATGTCGGGTGTGCCGCGGATAGAGTGGCGTGGCGTGACTGATTATATTCCTAGTAGGGTGATATCATACTTGAAAGCCCAGCGTATGGTTGGGAAGGATTGCCTTGCATACCTAGCGTTTGTGAAGGATGTTGGAGCTGAGACTCCAAGCATCGATTCTGTTCCAGTTGTGATGGATTTCCCGATGTATTTCCCGCAGACCTGCCGGGCATGCCACCGGACAGGGATATTGATTTTGGCATTGACCTGGTGCCGGGCACTCAGCCCATTTCTATTCCGCCGTATCGTATGGCACCAGCAGAGTTGAAAGAATTAAAGGAGAAACTTCAGGAACTCCTAGATAAGGGGTTCATTCGGCCTAGTGTGTCACCTTGGGGTGCACCGGTTCTATTTGTGAAAAAGAAGGATGGCACGATGAGAATGTGCATCGATTATAGGACACTGAACAAGGAAACAATTAAGAACAAATATCCTTTGCCTCGCATCAATGATTTATTTGACCAACTTCAGGGAGCACGAATGTTCTCTAAGATTGATCTCCGTTCAGGATATCATTAGTTAAAGATCAGGGATGCAGATATTCTTAAGACTGCTTTTCGGACTAGATATGGCCACTATGAGTTTCTTGTTATGTCTTTCGGGCTAACTAATGCCCCAGCAGCGTTCATACAGTTAATGAACAATGTATTTCGGCCTTATTGGATTCGTTCGTGGTGGTATTCATTGATGATATACTGGTGTACTCGTGCAATCAGGAAGAGCACGCCGAACATTTGCGAGTTGTATTACAGAGATTGAGGGAGGAGAAGCTTTTTGCAAAATTCTCTAAGTGCGAGTTTTGGCTCAACTCAGTGGCTTTCGTAGGGCACGTGGTGTCCAGTGAGGGTATACAGGTTGACCCAAAGAAGATAGAGGCGGTCTAGAGTTAGCCTAGACCGTCCTCGGTCACAGAGATTCGTAGCTTTCTTGGGTTGGCAGGCTACTATCGCTGGTTTGTTCAGGGTTTCTCATCATTGCGTCGCCCTTGACCAAATTGACCCAGAAGGGTGTTCCATTTGTATGGTCAGACAAGTGTGAGGAGAGCTTTCAAAAGCTCAAGACAGCCTTAACCACAGCTCCAGTATTGGTTGTACCATCAGCCTCAGGTTCGTATATCGTGTATTGTGATGCCTCAAGAATTGGGATCGGTTGTGTACTAATGCAGGAGTGTAGAGTTATTGCTTATGCTTCTCGTCAGCTGAAGCCTCATGAGAAGAACTACCCCATGCATGATTTGGAGCTGGCTGCCATAGTTCATGCTTTAAAGATTTGGAGGCATTACTTGTATGGCGTATCTTGTGAGGTATTTACTGATCACCGTAGCCTTCAACATCTGTTCAGGCAAAAGGATCTAAATTTGAGGCAGCGGAGATGGCTGGAATTGCTCAAGGATTATGATATTACTATACTATACCATCCGGGAAAGGGTGGTGGCCGATGCTTTGAGCCGAAAGGCAGTGAGCATGGGGAGTTTGGCATACATTCCAGTTGGAGAGAGACCTCTCGCAGTCGATGTCCAGACCTTGACCAATAGGTTTGTGAGATTAGACATCTCGGAATCCAATCGGGTATTGGCTTGCGTGGTTTCTCGGTCTTCGTTATACGATCGCATCAGGGAGCGTCAGTATGACGATCCCTATTTGCTTGTCCTTAAGGATAGAGT
>MCJB01022018.1:0-28779 GCA_002018475.1 Nicotiana obtusifolia | reverse complement strand
TGTGACGACCCAGCTAGTCGTCTCGTGAGTTACCGCTCCGTTTTCCCCATTTCTGCTTTATTATGCTTCGTTATCCGTGTTTTATGTGATCGAGTTGAGTAGTTTGTACTCAGAGTGGGTTTGGTAAGAAATGAGACATTTAGTCTCTTTTAAGAAGGTTTAAGTTGGAAAAGTCAACCGGATGATGACTTATGAGTTAGAGGGCTCGGATGTGAGTTTCGATGGTTCGGTTAGCTTCGGGAGGTGATTTATGACTTAGGAGTGTGATCGGAATTGGTTTTGGAGGTCCGGTGTAAAATTAGGCTTTAATTGGTGGAGTAGTATTTTGGCGATTTCCGGTTGTTAGGCGAGATTTTGATCCGAGTGTCGGAATGGAATTCCAAGAGTTGCTATAGCTTCATATGGTGATTTCGGACTTAGGCGTATGTCCGGATTTGAAATTGGAAGTCCGTTGGACAATTCAACGCATTTTGGCGAATTTTGGAAAATAAAAGATTTTTGGAAAGTTTGACCGAGGAGCTGACTTTTTGATATCGGGGTCGGAATCCAGTTCTAAAAATCTTCATAGGTCTGTTATGTCATTTATGACTTATGTGCAAAATTTGAGGTCAATCATACTCAATTTGATAGGTTTCGGCATCGAATGTAGAAGTTGGAATTTGTTAGTTTCACTAGGCTTGAATTGAGGTATGATTCGTGTATTTAGCGTTGTTTGATGTGATTTGAGGCCTCGACCAAGTCCATATGATGTTTTAAGATTTGTTGATATATTTGGTTGAAGTCCCGAGGGCCTCGAATGGATTTTGGATGGTTGATGGAGTTTAACTTGGGCATTTCAAGAATGTGTCAATGTCGTCTCTTCAAGAATAAGTGGTATCATATTATTCAAATCGACTCCAAATTCAGTTTTAATTGAAGCATTAGATCCGTATCGATGTTTCGGAGTCATAGCAAAAAGAATCGTCCAATTCGGACATCGTATGAGAAAGTTATGCCCATTTTTGTGTCAGGAAAAAATCGCCAGCGCCCAGAGATACTGGAACCAGCGCCACAGGCAGCGCCCGGCGCCATCTGTGGCGCCCGAGGCAGAAAAGTACTATAAAAACGGGGGTTTTGGCCATTTTGACAAAATAGAGTTGGGGGAGCTCGGTTTGGGCGATTTTTAGAAGGTTTTCCACAAATTTGAAGGAGGTAAGTGTTCTTTATCATAAATCCTTCATAGATCATGATTACATACTCATTTACATCATGAATCCATGAATCTATGGAAGAAAAATCAGATTTTTTTACCAAATCTTCCAAGAACAAAAATTTAAGATTTGAAAGCCAATCCGATGTCGGAATTTGATAAGTTTTGTATGGGTGAACTCGTTGGGAGATAAGGAACCCGTTGATGTGAAAATTTTTGAACTTCGAGAAGTGGGCCCGGGGCTTGGGTTTTGCTAATTTTGGGATTTCTTAGTATTTATTGATTGTTTTCGCATGGGCTTTGTTCCCTCAACATATTGTGACGTAATTGTTCTGAATTTGGATAGGTTCGACGCACGTGGAGGCCAATTCGAAGGGCAAAGGCGTCGTGGGCTAGAAATTTAGCCGGTTCGAGGTGAGTAGTGATTGCAAATGATGTCCTGAGGGTTCGAAACCCCGGATTTGCACATCGTACTGCTATATTGAAGTGAGGCACACGCTCTGATGAGTGTGGGGTCGTTTACTACTGGGACTGTGACTTGGTCCGTCCCGATTGATGATTTTTACTACATATTTGATTGAAACCTATTTGATATCATCATGTTTTGGGCTGATTGCCATATTTGGGATTCGTGCCAATTGGTTGAACCCTCCGGGGATTTTTATCACTATTTCCTCACTATTTGTACTTATTGCTTGAACTCAGTCATGTTGTTCCCATTGTTGTATAACTCAACCACTTTTTACCCAGTTTTGAGATTTACACAATATTTGAAATGATGTTTGGGCTGAGAACTACTGTTTTACTATGCCCGAGGGGCTTGTGATGATTTTCTGACTGAGTGCGGCCCAATGCCAGGTGTTAGGTTTTACTGAGTGATATGAGGCCGAGGGCCTGAGATATTGTATATACGCCACGAGGTGGCTTGATTGATATGAGGCCGAGGGCCTAGATGTATGCCACGAGGTGGCTTGATATAGCGCTTGAGCCGTAAGGGGCCCCCTCCCGGAGTCTATACACCCCCAGTGAGCGCAGGGTAGCCAGAGATATTACAGTTGGTAATAATGACAACTGTAGGTTACGGTTGGTAACAATGACAACCGGTAGCCAGAGATATTACAGTTGGTAACAATGACAACTGTAGGTTACAGTTGGTAGCAATGACAACTGGTAACCAGAGATAATACAGTTGGTAACAATGACAACTGTAGGTTACGGTTGGTAACAATGACAACCAGTAACCAGAGCTGTGAGATTGATACTGAGCCCAGGAATATTACACTTGGTAACAATGACAACTGTAGGTTATAGTTGGTAACAATGGCAACTGGTAACCAGAGCTGGGAAGATTTTTAAATGATTTCTTACTGATTTACTGCTTCATTATGCATTGCCTTCTGCTTTACGTGTTTCCTTACTTTCAGTTATTATTTATATGTGTGCTACTCACTGAGTTGGAAGTACTCACATTACTCCCTGCACCATGTGTGCAGATTCAGGCGTTATTGATTCCGCTCCGAGGCATTGACTACGATTTTTAGAGCGCTGACTCAGAGACTACGAGGTAGCTGTTGGCGTCCGCAGCCCCGTATCTCTTTATATTGTTATTTCCACTTTCTCCAACTAATTGTGCCAGAGATATTGTAATAGAAATTTTGTTATTAGGATTTCATTAGTTGCTCATGACTTTGTGACACCCCGGTTTGGGCTGTAGTCGGTATGGTTCACTATGTTTTTCCGCAAATGACTGCTATTAAACTATGTTGTGTTGTTCTCTTGTTAAATTAACTGCTTAAAATGAGTCATGGTTCGAATTGGCTGGCCTTGTCTTCACGAGAGGCGCCATCACGACCGGGTTTGGGATTTGGGTCGTGACAGGCCGTTTCCCTCGGCAATATAATAGATGTATCTATGGTTCGTGCCGTTCGACCCTCGGCAGTGCACATATTATGAAGGGATCGGGTCGTATACCTCGATATTTTTATAAACTATTCTTATGAGATGGTGCGTAATAATTGGCAAGAAGCTAGTAGATATGTGAGCTTGTTTGTGATTTAACTGTGACGACTTATCTGGCAAGGTCCATTATATATATATATATATATACTCTGATTGAGGGGGTAGTTGCTAGCTGAGAGTTTGAATCATTGCGGAGAGGAGGACTGTACCATGTATTTACACTTGTTATTTCGTTTATCTACTCTGACTCCCTGTTTACTTTTGCTGGATCTATCTAGTTGGACCACTAGTAAGTGCCGATGTCGACCCCTCGTCACTACTTCTCTGGAGTTAGGCTAGATTCTTACTGGGTACGTGTTGATTTACGTACTCATACTACACTTGCTGCACTTTTTGTGCAGGTTCATATATATCCGGTGGTCTTTAGGCGTTTAGGCGCGGCAATTTCGGAGCCTTTACCGTGAGCTGCAGCTCATGTTACGATCCACAGACTGCAGAGCCTCCATCCGACTAATTTATATTTTTCCTGCCTAACTTGTATTCCTGACAGATGTTGTCTTTTTATTATATTTTGCTAGTTGATGCTCATGCACTTGTGACATCGATTTTTGGGGGTTCCTACGGGTTGTTCACCACTGTAGTTCGTGTATGTTCCATATCACGCTATTTCATTATAAAAAACTTACGATTTTCAGGTACTAGATTGAGTAATTAAATAAACTAATCACTGTTGGCTTGCCTGACGGCGGTATTAGGCGTCATCACGACCTTTCGCGGATTTTGGGTCGTGACCGGTTGATTTATAGATACTTTACTTGTTGATACACTTTCCAATATGTCATTTAGTCACCAAAATCTAACTTTTTCATGTAATATCTTCATCCACGCCCTTGCACATATTTCGTTGCACGTAAATATTCCTATTTTTACCATGTGATGTTCATATTCAATAATTCTTCGGTTCAAATCATTTTCATAATACTTTATAAATATTAAATTAATTGTTTTTTACCTAATCCCTCATTTATTTGATTGAGTCCACCGGGACCACATTTTATTGATCTCGAGGGGTGTCTAACACCTTTCCCTTGAGATAACTTGAACCATTACCTAGAATCTCGATAGTTTCCGCATACCATAATTTAGCATACATTGCGTAGTGTAGTATAGATATCCTAGTATACCTTAAATACTAGGTGTTGACTCTAAAATTTAAATAACCTTGTAGAGTATTATAAGTTGTAGTCTGTTTTGAATTGTGTAAAATAGGGTGCAACAACATGGCGACTTTGTTGGGGATACATCAGGTTCTAACCACAACGAATTTGATTAATTACTTGAGGGATCACTAGTTCTCTAATGCTCCAATTTCTATTCTTTATGTCACATGGTTCAAGCTGTATATTCTTTGCTTTAATTTATATATTCTTTGCTTTAAGTTTTATACTCTTTACTTCAAGTCGTATATTCTTCATCGCATGCTCTAACTAGCCTATTCTTTGTCATGCGCTTCAAGCGGTATATTCTTGTCATATGCTCCTAGTAGTCTATTCTTTGTCATGCGCTTCAAGTAGTGCAATCTTTGTTACGTACTTCAAGCTGTATATTCTTTGTCATGTCTATGTTGTATATGCTTTGACATATGCCTATGTTGTGTATTCTTTTACACATACATGTGTTGTATGTTCTCTGTCACATGCTTATGGTACTTCCTTAATAAATTGTCATCAATTTTCTATCGACTCTTGGTCGTACACAATCACACACAAGTCACGCGAGGGTTGTCTTTTCACCCATCTGAACCTTCTTTCAAAACTCTTTAGTTTTAGAGATTGATAGATGAGGTTAACTACGTACCATCTCGTAATTGTCGTTAACTCATGCTCGAATTTAGGTAAATCTACTCTTAGAATTCCTAGGTCATTGTACATATGATCTTGCAACTTGGTTTAGTTTGATTAATTGCTACATATCCTTACTTGCTACATATTCTTTGAATGTTATGCATTTTTTATTTGTTATATATTCTTTGTCTTCAATCGTTATGTACCTTCTATTTGTTATCCATTAGTAGGTTCTCTTTGTCTGACTAAACTCTGGTTGACTTGTATTGAAACTTGACCTTTCAAATACACATACCCATTTTGGTCTTTATGCCATCCATCACGATCAGACCGTATTTTGGGCTCTACCATCCTTTTCAAAGACATGTCAATCCAACTTTGTACATCTATACTTTTTTGATATATTCTTCTCAATCATATCCCGCATTTTTATTAACTTCCGTCAATTGAGACAGATCCATGCGCTATGCTACCATCTATCTCTTATTCAACAGTTACCAGTCTCCATCCACCCACCCAAGAATTCTCATTCACAACCACTTTTTCTCAAGGAATTATTACTCATTCATCAATAACCAGACAGATTCCACCTAATTCTAGTAATTGGCTCGAACTACGTTTTGACCTGATTCTTGTCCTGGCAGGATACGTAGGCAACCCTACATAAGGTTTTGGTCTCCACACATGTAGGCTTGAACTACGTTTTTCCTCAGTACTAGAAATTGGGGCAGTTCTTTTGGAACAGTGCGATGATGCTCTCAATCCAGAAAATTTCCACGAGCGCCATACAAATTTGACCCAAAATCCATGAATCAAAATACCATGCCAAGCTTACTCTGACCCTTACTCGACTTAAATCCCGACATACGGGATGCAAGTCCTTTCTTCAAACATCTGGCTATGGAGTCATGGTGTTTACTCCCAGTCTCCAAATTCAGAGATTCGATCCAAGTCTACCCATTTTTGTTGCAAAGGCAGGTTTTTAGTCATCTTTCGAGGAGTGTTATGCTTGCACAACTCAAACAAACAAAGGAGAACAAGAAAACCCTCAAGTCAACATGAATCACTTTCCCTCCCTTGAACTAAGAATTTTTCTTTTAACGCAGGAGGAACGTCATCATCTTTTGAATTGTAACGGAATGGCAACATCAAGTTTTCATCCACCATCAACTACATCACTGGCGACACGGCCTAACTCTGCACCCTCTCAATTATGTAATTATTGTACTAGAGGGACTCTAATAGTTTTTCTCTGAATTTGTAGGTGCGTCATCCTTAGTCTTCACGGGGGATAACTTCTAACCTCTGATTTGGTAGAGCAACAGTCAGATAATCAGGGTAGTCAACTCCATCATTTTTCATGACTTTGCTGCTCTCACCACTTTTCTATATTTAGATCTGAACATCGTTTTCGGTTGTCAACCGAGGACGATCATCAAATGGTTCCTGTGGACAGCCAAAAGGTGCATCATCTTGGGACTGCACGGGAAATATCATCTGACATCAGACATTGCGAAACATCAATTGAACAATCAGGGAAGTGTTAGTTGTACAATCACTTTTTTTATTCCATCATTTATAGCCCCACTACATTCACACATTTCTATATCTCGATCAGATAATTGCTCCGGCTAATAGCCAGGAACGATCACCAAAAGGTTCTTGTGGACAGCAGGAAAGTCACAACAAAATATCCCTATAATCCATTAGGAGACAAGCACAATATCTGTCTCGCAAACAGCCAGCAGGCATCGAAGCAACTATTCGAAGGAGTAACTGGGGCACATCGTCTGGAAGGAGTCACTGTACCACTACAATGAGGCATCGCTCTCAGTTTGTCTACACTCTGCACATTAGACATATTTGTGATGCAACTAATACAGTTAGTTGCAATTCCTTGAAAAGAGGAGAGTAAAATGTCACGACCCAAAATCCAAGGTCGTGATGGCACCTAACCTAACCCGCTAGGTAAGCCACCAGTCATATGATATCAATAAAAATGTAATTACATGGTCTAATAACTCAACAGCAGAAGAATATCATAAAATATCTGAGAATAAAGTCAAATTGCTACAAAAACCAACCCTAGAATCTAGTGTTAACGAGTACGCAAACACTACTGAATAATAAGATACAAACTAAATCCTCTAATATAATTGTCTGAACATAAGAACAGTAAAGATAAAGATAATAGAAATAGAACCTCAGGGACTGCGGACGGTCTGACAGCTACCTCGTAGTCTCCCAAAAAGCTGGCACAAGTCAAGCCTAAAAATCACCTCAACCGGATGTATTGGATCTGCAGACAAAGTGCAAAGTGTAGAATGAGTACAACCTACCCAATGTACTCAATAATTAACAACACTAACCTTGGGTTGAAAGCAGTGACGAGCTCAGAACTATAGTCAAATGCCATTACCAGTAACTGATGATAATTCAGAAAATAAAGGATAAACCATCAAAATAATAGCTCAATGATATCAAGTATAGCTCATTCTCATTTCAGATATTTAGGCATGCTTTCAAGTATAACAGTTTAAAATCCAACACAGATAAAGAAGGTCCAATATCAGTTAGCATGAGGAAAGTACATCTCTGTGCCTAGATGTCAAGTGTACACGTAAATAAATAGTATCATAGTGGATCCATCATTAGTATATGCACTTAGCATTGTATGCCCATTATCAAGCACATATAAGAAACATTATGTATGTGCCCATTCCTGGCATGTCAGACTCCGGAGGGGTGAATCCTGCCCAAGCACCGTTTATAATCATTTAGCCCAATAATGAGGCCTAGTGCACGCGCAACCCCAATATAATAATACTTAGCCCAATATGGGACTGGTGTACACGTCACCTCAAAATACATACCAAACTGGATCTAAGGACCATAATCAGTCATTTATCATTCATGTCTTAGATAAGCACATCTCAAATACTCAGTTTAACAACTTACCCTTAGGCGGTATCAAGAACATGTGAGGAATCAAGTAAGAGGTACTGAGACAAAGATATCATGCACGTGTATCGTATCATGACTGAGAACATGTGTGCAATTAAGGTATATAACTCAGAAATAACATAAATAGCCCTATCAAGTCTCAATAGTAAGCACATATCCTAGACATGATGTCTAACATGATTCAAAATTCAAATAATCAAACAAGTAGAAGGGACGCAGGGATAACATGATATGAAAGCAAAACAAGCCAGGTGTTAGCCTAAAGGCCTCCCAAACCATGAACAAGCCAGTGATGCACACACGCCTGTCACCAAGCGCGTACGTCACCCCACTATCTTTCATATAATATAGTCCTTAGAGTTAAATACCCTCAAAACCAAGTTTAGATATGTTACTTGCCTCAAATGCGCAAATCACAACTCCAGCAAGCCCTTCCCACGCGTATCGACCTCCAAACGGCTCGAATCTAGTAAAAAATAACTCTATATCAACAAATAATGTTGTAGGAAACTTCAAACAATAAAGTTTTGTTCTTTCTCAAAATTTAAAAGTCAATACAAAAAGTTAATCCCGGGCCCGCACCTTGGAACCTGACAAATTCACAAGTTTCGAACACCCATACAATTACAAGTCCAACCATACCAAAATCATCCAATTCCAACCACAAATCGCCCTTCAAATCCTCAAATCTCACTCTCCGATAACATAGTCCAAAATTCCCCAAATTCTAACTTAGATAATGAGAAATAGGTGCAATAATCAATGGGTACTTATCTCTTATGGTCAAATACGTCATCAATTCTATTAGTACCATCCTTCTTCTTAAAAAGCAGAACCAGTGCACCCCAAGGCGACACACTTGGCCTAATAAATCCCTTATCAAGTAGCTCCTAAAGTTGTTCTTTCAATTCCTTTAACTATGCTGGTGCCATACGATACAAAGGAATAGAGATAGGCTGAGTGCCCGGCACCAAGTCAATACCAAAATCAATGTCCCTGTCGGGTGGCATGCCCAACATGTCTGCAGGAAACACATCCAAAAAGTCTCTCACTACCAGAACAGACTCAATGGTAGGAGTATCAACACTAAATCCCTCACAAAGGCCAAATATACAAGACATCCCTTCCCAACCATCCGTTGGGCCTTCAAATATGAAATCACTCTACTGGGAACATAGTCCAGAGAACCTCTCCACTCAACCCTAGGCAATCCCCATATCGCCATTGTCACGGTCTTAGCGTGACAATCCAGAATAACGTGACATGGTGACAACCAATCCATGACTAAAATCATGTTAAAATCAACCATATTAAGTAGTAAGATATCAACTCTCATCTTCAATTCCCCAATAGTCACCACATACGACCGATATACACAGTCCAGAACAATAGAATCACCCACCTAGGTAGATATATGAACAGGCATAACTAAAGAATCACGAGGCATATCCAAATATTGAGCAAAGTATGATGATACATATGAATAAGTGGAACCAGGGTCAAATAATATGAAGCATCCCTGTGGCACATTGAAACAATGCCTGTGATCACTGCGTCTGAAACAACTGCCTCTAGCCTGGCGGGAAAAGCATAGCATCGAGCCTAACCACCACCTGTCTGACCTCCCCCTCTGGGGCGACCTAAACCAGCACGACCTCCGCCCAGAGC
This sequence comes from Nicotiana obtusifolia, assembly GCA_002018475.1. Taxonomy (NCBI): domain Eukaryota; kingdom Viridiplantae; phylum Streptophyta; class Magnoliopsida; order Solanales; family Solanaceae; genus Nicotiana; species Nicotiana obtusifolia. Next base: position 19,155 of record MCJB01022018.1, on the reverse strand, counting down.
TGGCTGAGCGGGTGGTGTAGCAACTGGTGCAGTGTTCATAGACTGGCCTCCTTGCTGCACTGGACCTCTCTGATGACAGGGAAAATACCTCCTCACATGCCCTACTTCTCCACAATCAGAACAAACTCGAGCCGAAAATGGCGGCAGGGCTAGCATCGGACACTAGGAACTAGAATAGCCACCGGAAGAACCCAGTGCCGATGAACTCTGAATTGATAGAGAACGATACAAGCTCTGAGCTGGAAGTGCACTGAAAGATGACTGCCCCAAGCGAGTATTGTATGGACCATGACTAGCTGATGCACCCTCAATGAGCTGGACGAGCCATCTAGGCGGGCCTGTAAGGATGATCTCTGTATGATATGACTGACCTCAAGATGAGGTACCACAAAAATACCAAGCCCATGGGGCCTCTTTCCCTCGCTCTCAAGCTTGCGAACCGACTCCAAGCGACTAGAAATCTTGACCTAGCATCTATCTCAGCCTCTGGGCCAAACTGTAACGTAGGGCATAGTTGAGGCCAGCAATGAACCTCCTGATCCTCTCTCTTATGTGGGAACCAACCATATATCATGATGGGCCAAATCTGCGAATCTCATCTCATACTGGGTCACAGTCATATCTCCCTAGCGTAGCTACTAAAAAATCTCTACGCATCTCCTCCCTATGAGTTTGTGGAAGAATCTTATCTAAAAAGAGAATGGAGAACTCATGCCATGAAAGTGGTGCTGCGAACTGGCCTGCTCAACTGATAGGCCTGCCACCATCTGTAGGCTGCCTCTGTTAGCTAAAAATTCGTAAATGCAACTCTACTGGTCTCCAAAATACCCATTGTGTGAATAATCCGCTGACACTGGTGTATGAAATCCTAAGCATTCTCTGACTCCTCCCCGCTAAACTCTGGAGGCCTAAGCCTCCTAAACATCACTAGTCTCTTTTGCTCCTCATCACTCATAGGTGGTCCAACCTCGGCCCAAGCAACAGCAATCGGCTAGGCCGGTAGTACTCCCGGTGTCTAGAGTCCCTAATCTACCTACTCTTGAGTACGGGTAATAGGAGTCTGAGCACCTCTCCCGGCCTGTGAAGTAGCTGGTGCAGCTGGAACTAAGACTACATGTGCTAGGCTCGTGCCTACAGTCAAAATCTAGGCTAAGGCCTCCTGAAGGCCTAGAATCACAATAGGCACAACTGGTGACTGAGTTGGTCCCACCGGCTCAACATCTAGTATCTGCCCCTCAGCTGGAGCAACCGGTGGCTCCACATATGCTATTCTAGGCTTAGTTCGAGCCATACCTCGACCTCTCATGGCCCTGATGGTGGTATTGGTGGCTGTCTGCCTGATTCGGTCGCACGTGTCCTCACCATTTTTGAGAGAATAAATAAGTCAACTTTCAAACTTCGAAATTAACAAAACTGCACGATAAGAATGCAAGAAAGTTAGGTTTCCTAATGGTTCGGTAGCCTCTCGATGATAAGTACAAATGTCTCCATACCGATCTGCAAGACTCTACTAAACTTGCTCGTGACTCATGAGACCTAAGCAACCTAGTGCTCTGATACCAACTTGTCACGAACCAAATTTACATGTTGTGATGGCACCTAACCCAACCCGCTAGGTAAGCCAACGGTCACATGATATCAATAAAAATGTAATAACACGGTATAATAACTAAACATTGGAAGAATACTATAAAATATCAGAGAATAAGGTCAAAATGCTACTACAACCAACCCCAAAATCTGGTGCCAACGTGTAAACAAGCACTACTGAATAACAAGGTAGAAACAAAATCCTCTAATACAACTGTCTAAACGTAAGCACTATAAAGATAAAGATAACAGGAAGAGAACGTCAAGGACTATAGATGGTATGGCAACTACCTTGCAGTCTCCCAGAAAGCTGGCACAACTCAAGCTTGAAAATCACCTCGTTCAGATGTACCTGGATCTGCACACGAAGTGCAAAGTGTAGTATGAGTACAACTGACCCAATGTACTCAATAAGTAACAACACTAACCTTGGGTTTGAAAGTAGCGACGAGCTCAGAACAATAGTCAAATGCTAATACCAATAACGATGACAATTCAAAAAAATAAAGGATAAACCGTAGAAATAGTAACTCAATGATATCAAGCATAGCATGTTCTAATTTCAAATATTTAGGCATGCTTTCAAGTATAGCAGTTTAAAACCCAACACAAAAAAAGAAGGTCAATTATCAGTTACTATGAGGAAAGTACATTTATATGCCTACGTGTCAACAATACACGTAACTCACCAGTATCATAGTGGATCCATCATTAGCATTTACACTTAGCACTGTACGGGTGCCTGGCATAACTGCCCTTCATCAAGCACATATAAGAAAACACTGGGCATGCACGCATTGCTGGCAGGTAGAGTCCGGAGGGACGGATCCTGCCCAAGTGCTAATTATTATCATTTAGCCCAATAATAAGGCCTGGTGAACGCATCGCCCCAATACGATAACACTTGGCCCAATATGGGCCTATTATACGCGTCACCTCAAAATCAGTACCAAACCGGCTCTAAGACATACTCATTTATTTACCATTCAAGTCTCTGATAAGCACATCTAAAATACTCAGTTTAATAGTTTACCCTTAAGCGGTATCAAGAACATGTGAGGAATCAAGTAAGAAGTACTGAGACAGAAATATCATACACGGGTATAGTATCATGACTGAGAAACCTGTGCAATTAAGGTATATAACTCCGGAACAACAAAAATAGCCCTATCAAGTCCAACAGTTAGCACATAGCCTAGAAATCATGTCTAACATGATTCAAAATCAAATAAAAAAACAAGTAGAAGGGACGCGGGGATAACATGATATGATAGCAAAACAAGCCCGATGTTACCTAAAGGCCTCCCCAAACCATGAACAAGCCAGTGCACGCACACACGCCCATCATCAAGCGCGTACATCACCCCAATATCTTTCATATAACGTAATACTTAGGGTTAAATACCTTTGAATCAAAGATTAGATATGTTACTTACCTTAAAACACGCAAATCAGAACTCTAACAAGCCCTCCCATGCGTATCGGCCTCCAAACAACTCGAATCTAGTCACAAACAACTCAATATCAACAAAAAACTCAATATCAACAAATAATAATGTAGGAAAAAACTTCGAACAATAAAGTTTCGATCTTTATCAAAATCCAAAAGTCAACCCAAAAAGTCAACCGCGGGCACACACCTCGGAACCCGACAAAATTCAAAAATTCCGAAAAATCATTCAATTACGAGTGTAACCATACTGAAATTATCCAACTCCAACCACAAATTGCCCCTCAAATACGCAAATCTCACAATCCAATAACATAGTCCTAAAATCCCTAAATTCTAACTTAGATTCATGAGAAATAGGTGAAATAATAATGGGTACTCAATATTTATTGACAAAAGTGATTAAAAGTCACTTACCTCTTCAATCTAGGTGAAAACCTCTCCAACAATTGCCCTAATCCGAACTACAAAATTCCCAAAATGAAAGAAAGACTCAAACTCTCGATTTTAAATCATGGTCAGCAATTCTGCTTTTTCAGACAAAATAACCGCACATGCGATTCCATTTTTGTGCAAAAAGCTTCGCTTATGTGAAGTTCATTAAACTCCCGAATTACCACTTCTACAGCCAAAAATCCTGCTTATGCGGGTTGGCTCCTACGGTCGCTCCATCGCTTCTGCGCTATCGCACCTGCGAATTCCTTCTACTTCTGCAATCCCCAGTCCTTCAGTCAAAATCCTCTTCTGCAGAACTTCTTACACAGGAGCGCGCCCGCTTCTATAGATTTTCCTCTACACCTGCGCTCCTAGGTTGCCTTCCCATTTCCCGCATCTGCTCCTTCATGGATGCTTCTGCGGCTCCTCACCTGCAGGCAAAACCTCGCAGGTGCGGTTACACCAGAATTGCTGCCAACAGAAATTGCATAAGTTCAATTCTCACTTCGATTTCAATCCGAATCAAACTTGAGGCCCTCGGGACCCTATCTAAGCTTACCAAAACATCCTAAAACATGATACGAACTTATTCGAAGCCTCAAATCACCTCAAACAACACCAAAATCACGAATCGCACCCCAATTCAAGCCTAACAAAACTAATGAATTTCCATCTTCTAGAGCCAATGCCGTATCATATCAAACTAACTCCTATTGACCTCAAATTTTGCACACAAGTTATAAATCATACAACGGACCTATTCCAACTTGCGGAACCAAATCCGAGCCCGGTATCCACCAAGTCAACTCTTAGTCAAACTTGTCAACCTTTCAAACCTTCAACTTTCTAACTTTCGCCAATCCATACCAAAACGACCTACAGACCTCCAAATCAATATCCGAACATTCTTTTAAGTCCAAAATCACCATATGAAACCATCAGAAAAATCAAAACGCTATTTCGGAGCCTTTCAACTTCGGTCCACTCTTTCAACTTAACCCTTAAACCTTGGGATTAAGTGTCTCAATTCACTCCGAAACCTCCCCGAAACCAACTCAACCACCCTATCAAGTCAAATAGCCACAAATGAACATAAAATAAGCAATAAATTTGAGAACAGGGATACAATACTTAAAACGACTGGTCGAGTCGTTACATAAAAGAAGTGTTGAAAACCATACATCTTATACTCTCCAACCTTCACGAACTACGCGTACCTGACTCTTGACCTTGTGTCAAGAACGTAGGTAACCTTCTATGGGTCCGATTTTCCTCATCCTTAGCTGGACGAGTCGGTCAATTCTGGCCACTTGGGTCACAATTGACCAAAGATCTTTGCGAAAATATCATTTCTAAAAAATATTAAAATAATAATAATAAACATATATACATCTTCCTCTATTGCTTCTCTAGAAATCTCCCCGTATGACATCAACATCAAAATCCAAAAATAATATACTCTATCCTTGAGGAAATTCAAAAATCCAAAACATCTTCCCTTTATCTCTAATCTTCCCGAACTACGCCTGACCTGATTCTCGTTTAAACGAGATATGTAGGAAACCGTCAGGTTCGGTCACATTTGTTTTTAAAATCGAAAAAAATCTATCAAGGACCCTTCCCTTAGTTTGATCTCATCTTTTCAAAAAATAAAAAATACTCCCATCATGTGGAGATTTTCATTTCAGTTACTTCCATCGTGTGGAGATTTTCCATTTTTGTTACTCCCATCACGTGGAGATTTTAGTTCCTGTCACTCCCATCATACGGAGATTTATTTTTCTGTTACTCCAATTGTGCGGAGATTTGCTTCCTTTTCAATGCTTTGATATTGCATCGGAATGGTACTACAGCCCGTAGAATACTCCCATTACGCGGAGATTCGAATTTTCTTTCCAATCACTCTCATTGTGCGGAGATTTACTTTCCTTTCAATGCTTCGATATCCCATCGGAATGGTATTACAGCCCGTCGAATACTCCCATCGCGTGGAGATTCGAATTTTCTTTCCTATCACTCCCATAGCATGGAGATTTATATTCCTTTCAATGCTTCAATATCGCTTCAGAATGGTACCAAAGCCTGTCTAACTTTCAATGCTTTGATATCTCTTCGGAACAGTACCAAAGCACGTGTAACACTCAAAGCCCGTTTTACATTCAATGCTCTTTATCAAAGCCCATTTTACATTCAATGCTCTTTATCAAAAATAAAATAATTGATCAAAATTAAAAAAAAAAGAAGAAATGAAATGAAAATCTAAAAATATTTTCTTTTTATTTATCTTCCTGAACTACACCTGACCTAATTCTTATTTCAGCGTGATACGTAGGCAATCTTCGGGTTCGCTCACATATCTTATCTGAAAAATTAAAAAGAAAAAAAATTCGAACAAGGACTTCTCTTGGGTTCGATTTTATTTATCAAAACAAAAAATTATTAAGTCAAAATCCAAAAAAAGATCCAAAAACTAGGAACCTTTCCTCGGGTTTGGTCCCGTCTATCCAAACACAAAAAAAAAAAAAAATTATTAAGTCAAAAATTAAAAAAAAAAAGGGAAAAAAATCATCATCGAAGTTTGACTTGGTTGGTACCAGCATAGTTAGGAGTGAGCATGAGAAAGAAGAATAGTTAATTGGCATGATGGAGAGGACCAGCTTCGGGTAAACCATAGATTCATGTAGTACCTCTTAGGTTATACCTTATGACACTCGAAAAATTCTCATGCTTAAAGTCTAGATAAGAACAAAGTCGACATCATTGTTTCATGTGCATTATGTGGTGAGCTTTAGATTAAAATTCATTGCATTGTATTACTGATCTAGAACTTGGGCCGAATCTTTGTTGAGGCAAAAGTTTGAGTGACACTTGGTTTGGGAAAGGATCGTAGGCATTCTTTGACCTGTTTGAGACTTTCAAGCCTACCAAACGACATCAATCCCTAGCATTCCCCCTTTGAGCCTAAAGCCTTTTTTCTAGGACAACCACGTCTTAACTCATACCCTTTCTTTGTGCTCAAGAGCACTACCCTCCCCCTCTTGGCCCCACCTCCTTGAGCGCACTGGGAACCTGTAGTTTCAGACAAAGACCAACGCGAAGGCGACAAGCATTGTAAAAGCAAAAGATGCAAAGTCCAAGACAATCAAAGAGATGATTTCCAAAAAAAAGGATGCAAGAACTCCACAAATTCAAAAGAGGATCTCAACAAAAGGAGGAATTTCTGCAAGTTTGAAGAAAAGTCCCACAACAGGAGAAGACTCCACAAATTCAAAAAGGAGGAACTCCAACAAAAAGAAAGAAAAACTCCTGCAAAGCAGGAGACAGTTCAAAAGAAAACGAAAAAAAAAGAAAAAATAAAATCTCTGGAAAGGAAGAAGAACCTGCAACAGGCAATTTTAGGGAGAGAGAGAAGCTCTGGCGATTTAGGTGATTTCAATCGCGAGCTCCCTCGAGCAGCCATGACGACGCTGACCGGTGCTACGCCGGCTGGCGAACATCCTCCTCTCACTTCCCAACCTCCCACCACAACTACAACCACTCAACAACCCCTCTATTACAATCGTCTCCTCCGACCTTCGACTCTAAACTCGCCCTCAACAGTGGACCCTAATTCGACAGTTCGAGTTGAGCCAATCCCATTTAAAAGAACAACCTTCTTACAAGGCCAGCCTTTTGTCAAGTTTACTGAGGCCGAAGTCGATCGAATGAACATAATCGAAGGTCTTCAACATGCGGTAATTGGAAAGTTCTCTTATGGTTGGCCAGATATTCAAGAGCTGCGAAGTTTAATTCCTGCTCAGCGTGGAATTAAGGGTAATTGTAATATTGGATTGCTCAGAGATAGGCACGTGCTAATTCGATTGGCTCTATGGCAAGACTTTATCAATTTTACATCGAAGGCAGTATACTATAAAGGCAAAAGATGGATACGAGTATCTGATGAAAACATTGATCTATGATGCCAAATTCAAAGAAGGAGAAGAAACGTCTAAAGCAATGACTTGGATTTCATTTCCTAATCTATTGCCTACTTATTTTGTTAAAGAATGCCTCTTTTCTTCAACCTCAGCGGTTGGAAAGCCATTGTATTTAGACATGGCAACAATTAGCAAGACTCGTCCAAGCTGTGAAATAGTCAAGGTATTACTCGATTTGTTAACTGAACTACCAAAGAAAGTTCATATGGATATTGAGAATGAAGCTACAGGGAGCATAAGAACTGAATGGGTTAAAGTTCAGTATGATTTCATACCCAAATACTATAAACAGTGCAAGCTGCAAGGCCATGATATGTTAGAATGTTGGAAACTTCATCCTGAATTGCTAAATGATAGCTCTGTTGAGAAGCAGAAATCTAAAGAGAAAGCAAAGGAAGCAGCACCACTAATGATCCTATCAAGTGGTAAAGTAGTTGGCAACACTATTTTACAATGGGAAGAAGTTAATCGAGCCCAAACCAAAGACAAACAAGTAGCTGAGCAATCCAAAGGGAGGTTGGAGTCCAAGCCAGCAAACACAGTTTTTCAGAAAGTTCAGACACACAATAAGTTTGCAGCACTGGAAATGGAGCAAATTTGAGCTAATGAAAATAATCAACTGATTGTAGTTGAAGAAGCAGTGGGAGGAAGTATACATGCCTCAATGGAAACACAGTTAACTTCAACTCCAGGTACTAGCAAGCCACTACAGATTACTGAGACACAAGCAGAGGGAAATGGAAATGGAGACAAAGGACGAGCTACTGAAATCAAAGAATCAATAGGACATTGGGTCAACAGAGCATTTATCAACAATGTCACAACAAACCAATCATACCAAGAGATTCCCCCACAATCTATTAACATTATGATACCAGAGGTGAATGAGGCTGAGAGAATTCAACTCAGTGAAGGCAAGCTATGGAGTGAACAAGTAGAAGAAGAATCAGAAGAAGAAGAAGCAGCACCAGATGGCATGGGAAGTGATGAAGCTTCAACTGATGAGGAAGGGGAACTAGATGTACAAAGTGTAAATGGCAAGGCAAAGCAACAAGGCACAATGGAAGATCCTCAAATCAAGAACAATGACAAGGATGTTACAAAAACCAACAAGGAGATCACAACATTGGAAGTGAGTTTGCCCAACATTCTTACAAAGCCAAAGCCTAAAAGTCCTGCTGTTCAGAATTCTGGAAGAAAGGAAGCTGATAACCAACCTACAGATTGGCTAATTGAGCGCATAAAGCTCACTGGGAAAATGATCAATCGACCTGATGAATGCAAGAATACACAGAACAATGTGGAGGTAGCTGCTAATTCGTAGGAGGACACTGCCAACAAAGGACATCTGAGTCACATAACAAAGAGCACAGGACTAGTCCAAGTAGCCATCAATACTCAATTGAAAGAGCACAAAGGAGTTACTGAAAAGCATACAACAGAAACAGGAAAGTATCTTGATGAGGAATCCACTACTCAAAACCTCATCAATGTGGCAAGACAAGCAGACATATCACCAAAGTTCATGGATGCAGGGAAATTAGCCAAAAGGGGCAAGAAAAAGCAGGTCAAGGACAAACAAAATGCAATGCCAGGGGTCCAAACTAGGAGGATCCTATCTAAATCCCACACTCAATCATGAATGGAATCCTTTGGAATGTGAGGTTGGTCAACACTAAGAAAGCCTTTGAGAGGCTAATCAGTATGCACAGACAGTACCACTTTTATTTCATTGGGTTTATGGAGCCTAAGCAGAAAGCCAAAAAATCTGAGAGGTACAGAAGGAAGATTAGAATGCCTAAGTGTTATGCCAATGTGTCAATCAAGTTATGAGTTTTTGTTGATGATGGTCATGAAGTAGACATAATAAATGACATGGAAAAATAGCTAACATTGCAGCTGACAAGCATAAAGTCACAATCTTCATTCATTGTCACTTTTGTAATAGCAAAATGTGACGCTATTGAAAGAATTGAACTGTGCAATAGCTTGTATTATCTTTCTAGAGATATGTCACTGCCTTGGCTTGTAGGAGGAGACTTCAATGTGATATGGGATGAGGAAGAAAAATTTGGTGGACTTCCAAAATCCCTCAATGAAGTTGATGACTTTAGACACTGCATCAATACTAGTAACCTTTCTGACCTTGGTTTTAAATGGAGCATATACACATGGTAGAATGGGAGAGCTGAGGAAGATTGCATATTCAAAAGGCTGGACAGATGCCTAGCTAAATGTGCACTCGAACAGTGGCTGCCACAACTTGAAGTCACTCCCTTGCCAAAGATAGGCTCAGATCACTGCCTCACGATACTAACTTGTAACCAAAATGTTGTACCTACAAAGAAAGCTTTCAGATTCCTCAATTTCTGGATAATGCACCACTCTTTCAAAGATGTGGTAAAAGAACACTGGAAAGCAGACTTCACAGGGGATCCTTTCCTTCTATTTAATCACAAATTGAAGAAGTTGAAAAGAGCCTTATCAACATGGAGCAGAGCAACATATGGAGACATCTTTCAAAAGATAGCAAGCATGGAGGAAGTAGTCAAAGTACATGAAGCACAGTTTGAATTACAACCTACTGTCCAGAACAGAGCAAGATTGCAAAAGGTACATGCTGACTTAATCAGATATTTGACCTTAGAGGAGGAATTACGGAAGCAAAAAGCTGACATGAAATGGTTCAAAGATGGAGATAAAAACACAAAGTTCTTTCATGCACAGGTGAATGGCAAAAGGAAGAGTTTACAGTTGAAAAGACTATAGAACAATCAGGGTACATGGTTGGAAGATAATGAAGAAATAGCAAAGGAAGCAGTTAACTACTTCAAAGCACAGTTCCATGAGGAAACCATCCCTACAACATTTAGAATCCTGGACCATGCTCCTACATTGGTGGAAAGCACAGATAACAACCTATTAATGCAGCAACCAACAAAGGAGGAAATCAAGCAAGCAGTGTTTGGGCTTAATGCAGAAAGTGCTGGTGGACCTAATTGTTTCACTGGGTGTTTCTACCAATCATGCTGGGACATAATAGAGAATGACATAGTTGATATGGTAAAAGCAATCTTCAATGGACATACTCTCCCCAAGTGCATAACACACACAAACCTGGTGCTATTGCCAAAAAAGAAGGAGGTACTCACCTTTTCAGATATGAGACAAAATAGTCTCAGTAACTTCAGCAATAAAATCTTCTCCAAAGTAATCCATGACAGAATGGTAAACATCTTAGCAAAGCTAATCTCTGAAGAACAAGCTGGTTTTGTAAAAGGCAGAAGTATAGTGAAAAATATGTAGTTAACTCAAGAAATAATAACAGACATTCGTTTGAGAACTAAAGCAGGTCCAAATGTGGTACTCAAACTAGATATGACAAAAGCATATGATAGATTGTCATGGCTCTTCTTAACAAAGGTTCTGAGGAAGATGGGATTTGAAGAGAGATTCATTAGCTTGATACATGGAATTGTGGCAAACAATTGGTACTCTGTACTGATCAATGGAGAGCCACATGGTTTCTTTAAATCCACAAGGGGAGTCAAGCAAGGTGACCCTCTGTCACCTTTCCTGTTTGTACTTGCAGCAGAGGCTATGTCTAAAGGACTCAATGCTCTACACTACAATTTGTATTTTTGTGGATTTGGATTGCCAAAATGGAGTCCCAAGATAAACCATTTAGCATATGCTGATGATACTATCATCTTCTCTTCTTCAGATGCTACTTCATTGTAGCTGATAATGGAGGTACTAATTGCATATGAAAGTGCCTTTGGTCAATTGATAAACAAGAGCAAATCTTCTGTGTACTTGTATCATTCCACTTCTGCACAGGTAGTCAACAAAGTGCAAAGGATCACAGGTATCCATAGACAGGAATTCCCTTTTACTTACCTAGGATGTCCAATTTTCTACCAGAGAAGAAAGATGAGCTACTATCAAGGCCTCATACAAAAGGTGATGGACAAGCTTCAAGCATGGAAAGGAAAACTACTGTCTACAGGGGGAAGGGCAGTGCTTATAACACATGTGTTACAAAGCATGCCACTATACCTTCTTTCTGCAGTAAACCCCCATGCATGTGTAATCAACAAGCTACATAAGATAATTGCTCAATTCTTCTGGTGCAATTTTGTTAAAATCCCAAGCAGACACTGGGCATCATGGAAAACCTTGTGCTTACCATGTGAGGAAGGAGGTGTAGGATTCAGGTCTCTACATGACAATTCTACAGCACTGTTTGTAAGTTATGGTGGAATTTCAGGACAACACCAATTATGTGGAGCTCATTCATGAGTTAGAAGTACTGTAAAAAGCTCAATCCTATAATTGTCGCTTGGAGAGGTGGATCTCATATATGGAGGAAATTGGTTGAATGCATATACATTATAGAGCACCAAATCTTCTGGTAACCTAAGATGAGATCTTCTTTATTCTGGTTTGAAAACTGGACTGGACTGGGAGCACTATACTTTGTTACTCCACCTGATTTTGTATGTGATGAAACCATACAAAACATACAGGATGTAGTATATGAAGGCCACTGGATGGAGGATAAAATCAGAGAAATATTGGCAAATGAGCTTGCTGCACACATACTGGAAAACATCAAACCACCAGCCTTGACTGATATACTTGATAATCCTGCATGGATGTTAGAAAACAGAGGTGACTTCACTGTTAAATCAGCTTGGGAATACTTGAGAAAGAAGCAGCATCCTTCTAATGCTTATAGAAACATTTGGGTGCAAGGGATACCTTTCAAGATTGCTTTCTTCATGTGGAAAGTATGGAGAAACGAAATACCACTTGATGACTTCTTCAGAAAATTGGGCTACCACATGGCTTCTAAATGTTGGTGAAGTGCAGAGCCACAAGAAGAAACAAGACAACACCTGTTCTTCACATCATATGCTGCAAGTAAGGTATGGAGGTACTTCCTTGGTAATGCAGGAATTAACATGTAGGGAATCACAATACACCAAGCAGTGATTAAATGCTGGACTGCAGATGTTGTGAATCGACTAAAATCAATAATGTAGGCCTTACCCTCAGTGATTATATGGGAACTCTGGAAGAGAAGGAAAAGCTACCAGTATGTAGATACAGTCACTGTCAATAGAGTAATCTAAAGATCACTTCTACTTTACAGTTACTCATCAAAGTCAGGAAGCCAGGTATTCAAAACATCCCTCAGAAATGGCCAGATATAATTGTCATGATGGAGCAGTATACCTCCACTTTGAAATACACAAAGGTGATCTGGGAATTCCCTAATCAAGGGTGGATTAAAGTCAATACAGATGGCACTTCCAGGGGTAATCCAGGTAGAAGTTCATTTGGGTTTGTATTGAGAAATAAAGAGGGAGATGTAATATATGCATACAACAAAGAGATCCAAGAAAGCACAAAGACAGAAGCTGAGGCACAGGCCATACTAGAAGCTCTGAGATTCTGTGTCTACAATGAGCACGTTCTAATAGAGCTCCATACTGACTCAATGATGTTACTGAAAGGCATAAAGGGGGAATGGAGAATACCTTGGTCCATTGAGGAAACTGTTGCAGAAATCAAAGATTTGATGACAAAATGCAATGCAACAATAACACATACACTTAGGGAGGGCTACAGACTGGCAGACAATATGGAAAACTATGCTCTAGATGTTGGACCTATAGAAGGCCGTTTCTTTGAAGATCTAGACACAAAGTAGAAGCCTGGTTAATAGTGATAAGAGTCAATGTCCATATCTAAGAGTAAGAGTGGTAGGAAACATAAGGAAATAAATCTGCCAAAGGGAGGAAGATTGGAGCAAGAGACTTACATGCCATCCTCTACAGGAAACACTGGAGCAAATAAGAAAAGGGAAAGATGGCCTGACACTGTGCTACAGCCATATTATCTAAGACCACAGTAATTGATCAACACCATGAATCTGAGATCAAACAATGCTTTCAACAAATTCCTAACATGTATGTTAATACTGCAGGTACACTAGCGGATCCAAGCAAATAATAGCACCAACAAGAAGCATATAAGAGGCCATGAACACAAACCCAAGAATAGGGAACTGATTTGCTCTGCAGGGTTCTACATAATCTGTTTTCTGTTGTTTGCAGGCACATTGCCATACTTAGTTTGCCACCAAAGTTTTAATACTTTTACAATTAAGCTGGACTGTTACCACAAGCATCATCACCACAACTGTAACAAGGAGAGACTGAAGCAGTGGATTTACACTAATATGCTGTTTTTTCTTACAGCTGCAGGAAACCTGGGCTGTCCTCACAATGACCTCAAAATCAAGGTCATCAGTAGAGAAGAAGATAGATCCAAAAGCCAACACCAACTATTCCTAGCCACCAGTACCCTAGATTCAAGCAACAGTCAATCACATGAAATGCTAATCAATGTATGGGATCCACTTACTGCTGAAGAAGCAATGTGTGGTAGTAGCATTTATAATGCTCATTCCATTGCCTCTTGGTTAGTAGACTGGATCACAATCACTCCCAGCAATATCAGCAAATACACAAGCACAAGCAACATGAGATGCTCATGAACAACAGTCTCATTCCTCAAACTTCAGAGGAAACTATCACTGCTCTTAGCACACCTCTCAACTCTGCTGATAGCTTGGAGGGGTCCAGATCATTGTTGCAATTGCAATGTGTGGTATTAGCATTTCTAATGCTCAATCTATTGTAATTACAACAATCATCATGGATCTTCCCTGCTAGCAAACATCACATGAATTCAGTTAGCACACAGTTATATAACAGCAGGAACATAGGCAGGCAAAACCAGCAGCTACTTGACACAGCAGCACTCTTAGCAAATAACCAACAGAAACAACACTCTCAAGCCAACGCAGATGATCACATATACCCAGGGCAGCAAAAACAGCACACAAACTCAAGCAACCTGACACACCAGCAACACACAGCACACCTTCAAAGCATCAACAACTTCAACATTCAGAGGCAAAAGAACAAGAAGAAGTATATCACTATCAATGTCACCACTAATCATAATACACATCTCAACATAGATTGGTCCATATTATTGCTGCTGTTGCAATTTGTAGTATTAGCAGTTTTAGTGCTCATTTTGTTGCAACTACAGCAATCATTATGGATCTCCACAACGCTCATATTCTAAAGACATCCAATCAACACAAAGCAGCACAGGAGCAAGGATAAACACAGTTATAATTCAATTCAGCAGCAGCTTCAAGTAACAGAAACACAGACTCCGGCCCTCACAATCCACAAAAGTCCAATCAACATAAAGTAGCACAGGAACAAAGATTTACACAGGCATAAAGCAAAGCAGCAGCAGTTACAAGACACAGAAACAGAGTTAATAGAATACCAATAGAAGAAGCACTTATCCAGGAACAACAACAACCAGAGCAGAACACATCAAAACACACTGACCTTACACCTGAGTGTCCAGTCACAAGAACTAGCAGTACTTCCCCTCAGATGTATAGAATCAAACAATCATCAACAGCAGCCTCATCCTATAGCACACACCATATCCAGTTTCAATAGCGTCAACTGGAAAACTGCCTAGCAAACAGCACAAGTAACACTGATGTTCAGACATAAGATATTTTTTAACAGCTATCTTCAACTTGGCTTTACCTTTTCTCAAGGTCAAAGCAAAGTTGAAGATGGGTCATGCCTTGTTGTCACTCTTTCGCAACATCTTGGCAACATAGATAGATGTCAGATGCATATAGTAGGGAAAAAATTCCCCTTTAACATAGTAGATATAGGAATACATGTACTTTTTTTGTATAGCTGACCTAGAAAATTTCACATTGTTTTTGTAGATACGATTTTCTATAATCAAATAGACAACCGTTACATCACCTTAGGTCTAACACCCTACTACCTTCTAGGTACAATTAGTCATCACTTTAGAATGACTAATAGTACATGCATTTTCTTTTGGGAGGTAAGGTTTATGTCTCCCTCCAATGTTGTACTTTACTTTCAATAATAAAAATGTATATTTAGCCAACAAAAAAAAACCTCCAACAAGAAGACAAGTTCAAAAGAAGTCACACAAAAGAAAGGGACATCGAGGTGGACAATATCAAGCGCTGAAGCACGATTTGAACACCAAAGGCACGGATACGGTGCAACTCAAGGAGAGATTAGTCACTTTTATCCCAAATAAACATCTTATACGTCCCCAAGCCTACATTACAAGCCAATAACAAGTCCTACACGATCCTACTCCAAGTGCTCTCAGATTAGTAGATACTCACATAAGGGTAAAGCATATGGTATCTCAATGTGTGAAATTAGGACTTTCTTTTGGTGGGCACTTGAAACACGAGGATAGGAAGAATTCAAAACATTTGATTGAAGCAAGACGAACAAATCTTGTTGATACTTTTGTATACAAGAGGTATCACTCGCAATATAGCAATTACCCATAAGCTGATCGCAGTTTGCTGGAAGGTATGGTGGAAATTCTTATGCACAAAATTGATTGTTGGTACTAGCCAAAGCCAAGTAAAAAAATGATGATCCGTCAATAAAGCACAGTTTTTTGTACTTCTCAAATCTTCAAACATTCTCTACAAAAGCTACAAAGCAGCAAAAATATAGAAAACAAAAGAGTCAAGTTTCTTTGACGGTATAGTTAGATTTTGTTGTAATAGAATTACGCCTGACCTGACTTCCCACGGCAGGATACGTACGCAACCCACACAAGGCCCGGTCCCTCTCTTGTAATAGAAAATAAAAAATTATTTCTATATATTTAGACTACACCACAACTTGATTTTCTTTGCTAGGAATACATAGGCAATGCACATCGGATTCGGTAATCTTTTGCAATCAAAGTACGTTTTGGCCTGATTCCATTTGGATACGTAGGCAGTCTAAGTCAGACCTGGCCATATCATTTCAAAATTCTATCATTTTGCATCTATTGCAATAGAGCTATGTCCTGGCCTGATTCCATTTGGGTACGTAGGTCGCTCGAGTCTTTATAGCAGAACTATTTTTTCTCGATTTTCTTACTTAGGAAAAATAGTTTCTTGCTTTCCATGCGCTTTCCTTAGCAATTGGCATTTCATTTCAAAGTCAAATTTTAAAAATGCCCACCTTCAAATATAGGGTTTTTTTATTTTCAAATGCTCCGATAATCTAAAGTGCTCTTATATCACTTCTGATCGGTACACGGCTCAGATTTTCTTCAAATAAAAGTGCTCTGATATTGCTTCGAACCAGTACACATCTCGGATTTCCTTTTTACATTCAAGTGATCCGATATCACTTCGGACCGGTACATAACCCAGATTTCCTTCAATAATAAAAATGCTCTGATATTGCTTTGGACTGATACACAACCCGGGTTTCCTTCGAATAAAAATGCTCCGATATTGCTTCGCGCTGGTACACAGCTCGAGTTTTCTTGAAATAAAAATGCTCTGATATCGTTTTGGACCGGTACACAACTCGTATTTTCTTCAAAATCCAAAGTGCTCCAATCACTTGTTATCTAGCCCGGATCTTTTCGAATTAGAGTTCTAACCTAGGACCTTTTTTTCGTTCAAAATGATATATCCATCTTTCTCAAGTCAAACGGAATCATGGTCCACACCTCATAACCTCTACTAGTCAAAGATGCGACACAACATGGAACTGTTGACACGCTCAAATTACACTTTAATAATTAGTGTAAAGCGGTCGATGTCAAATATAATAACCCAACAAGGTTGGGGTCGTATCCCACAGGGAATAGGTGGAAAAGGTTACTTGACTAGTGTGTTACTCGACTAAAGTCATAATTCTATCCAGTTAACCGTAATAAGAGTATGTACTAATGGTAACAAGACTATGAATTGAGTTTGATTTTAGGTGATGGCTAATTGAAATATTGAGAATGTTGATAATTTTATTAAAGAAACCAAGGTTGTGTCCCCATTAATGAAGTGTAATGCTACCGGTGTTAATATGATATATTTCTAATGGAAGGTCCTTTTGATATGCAAATGATGTCTAAATGACTACCCAATATTTTCCAATAGTTAGGTAGTATTTCCTCTTTATGATTTTTCCAAATATAAAAGAGTTGCAACTAAGAACAATCAATTTATGCCAAATAAAATCCACTTATTCCTAACCGATTTTATTAAACAAGGATTAAAACCTTTAGTGTTTGGTATTTACTTCTAGCAAATTCTACCCCACTTTCCCAAGCAAAGCAAGAATTTAATGGCACTTGTATATCAACCAACCATTATATATATATTCAATGTTAAACACCCATTAACATAACACCCATTTAGAGTCCACAACCTTAGTATTTAAAGTTAGCTACTCATATTAAAATACAAAAATAAGAGAATATTAAATGCCATAAAGCTTACAAAGTGAAAGATTCTTGACCCAAAAGCTTCCAAAAGAAAGGAATATTAATGCCTTGTATTATAGCTTCAAAGTCAGACAAGATAGAGCCCACAAATCCCAATAAATATATTTATAGAGGGCCTAAAATCGGGACAAAAATCAGACAAAACTGCCCTTTCACGTTGAATATGTAACCGCATTTCTTTCACATAACAGACATACGGTCCACATTTTTGACATGGCCATCGCAGATTGTAACCCTAGTTTCTCCTTCACCGCATTCATGGTTTGCGGTCCGCAATGCAGAAATGCGACCGCATCTTGCATCGCATTTTCTTCCTTCAGTAGACTTCATGTTTAGTTTGTGGTTACTTCTGCGGCTCGCAAAAAAGTTATGCGATCGCAGATGAAACCGCATTTTTGACGTTCAACTTTGCCCATAAATCTATTTTGATCTGCGATTTCTCTGTGAAATATGCGGCTCGCATGTGGGTTTTGTGATAGCATATCCACATTTGCAATGCCTTTTTGTTCTTTTTGTGACTTTTTGAACTCTTTTCCATGCTCTTAGGTCCTTACCCCTCATACACTGCAAAAATACTAAAATTACATAAGTACAAAGGAAAATTGCATTTAAAACAAGCTAAAATCTAAGCAATTAGTATCAAATGTGCCGAAATTCTCCGGCACATCAACACCCCCGACTTAAACTCTTGCTTGTCCTCAAGCAACTAAGATGACACTATCCTATTCTAGACTCCATCTACAAGACATGAAACAATAGTGACCATGGACGGTGTTAGTTGTTAGTATTTCAAGCCAACATCTTCGAGGGAATTATTTTACATAATGGAAAGGTTTGTAATGAGGTGGCCAAAGAAAAGGTTAAAGGCTCGAATAGGGCACTAGTGATATTATTTATGCAATGGTAGGCTTGAAAGGCTAAAGAGGTTTCACAAATAAAACAAAGAATGCCTAAGATCATCCCTCCAACCAAGTGTAATTATTATAAGCATCGAAAAACCAACCGGGCAAGTTCTAGATGGCAGAAGCAAACACAAGAACTATTTACACAAAGAACTCACACACATGGCACACGAACTCTTTGGTTCACATAGTTTAAAGCCCTTGAGTCAACATTTGGCAACTCAAAGCTTTCAACATATATATATGCATAACTCTAGGTAGATATAGAGTCACAGAGCGAGCCTCAAGTTTACACAGTTGATCGCTTTTTTTTTTTTGAAGGGTATAGGCTATGTACAGACACACATTCTTGAGACTAGACAATTACACCAACCCAGTCAACATGTTTCATTCT
>MCJB01022008.1:118314-133875 GCA_002018475.1 Nicotiana obtusifolia | reverse complement strand
GGGGGAGGGGGTGGGGGGAGGGAGGAAAATAAGGACTGCTAAACCTAAATTTTTATAACAAAACCCAATATAAAAAAAATACTTGTGAAATGCTTGGAATTCAATATCTTAAATCTAAATAGAGTTTATACGAAGGACTCCAGCTAAATAACATGATTTTTTTAGATTAAAGTCCTAAGAGTTAGGGAAATAATTAAGCAATTATTTCTAAATATTAGAAAAATAATTAAATGATGATTCCTACAATTTAAAAGATTAACTTAAATTATTATTTTGTTAATGTGAAAGTTAGTTTTAAAGGATAAAAAATACGAACCATTGTGCGTAAACACTATCTAGATGAGTATGAACTATTAAAATATTACATGAATATTCTATTAATAATTATGTTTGAGTGATAAAATAAAAGTTATAAAAAAATATAAGTTCTTGAAAAGAGTAATTATTGAACGTATATAGCTAACACAATAAGCAAAGAAATTGTACCCCATATAAGCCCTCAATCATGTCGGTTAATATATTCAACTTAAAAATTATTATAAATTTTATAATATCGTAACTTTAATTTCACAAGTTATCATGCTTCATTTTTAGTTTTGACAAGAACGCATTAATCCTTGAAAATTTAAGTTATTATGTAAAATTTATTTGAAAGTTATATATTCTTAAGTTCATTATAGAAACACAAATAATTCAACTAACTGATAAAAGATGCTTTTTTTACTCGCAAATTCAAATTGTGCTATATACTTTAATCAATAAGCAAATTAATAAAGAAACTAGTGTCTATGATTGTATAAAATTATATGCAATTCATGGGCTCTTAAAGACTGCCCTAATACTATTCTAGAAGCAATAAAAATATAAAATACATATTAAAATTAAAATTAAGTTCTACATGTTAGGCAATATTTTAAACGTAGATTTACTTTTTTTAAAGCCAAATCTTTCGTTGTTTTCCGATAAATACAATATTTGGCTTTGTTCTTTTATTTTAAGCTTCATATTTTGTTAAGAATGTTTTGGTTCGTTTGTATCCAGAGAAAGAAACATACTAATTACGAAGTTAATTTTGTATATCAAACATTCTTTTTGTGGAATTAGGATTAAATAATCTATATAGAAGAAACATATTTATAATCATACGCTAGTAGTTATTTATTCAATTCAAACAAGGAATAAATAAAAGCTTACTTGATTTAAATTCTTAAATATTAGTACTTTCTAAATAGTTCAAATAAGAAAATATTTAATAACTATAATTTTAGGTGATTTCAAAGTCCTAAATATTAAAAAAAATAAAAGGTCCTAATTATTAGAAAATAATTAAATTACTATTTTGTCTAGTGTGAAATCGATCTTTAAAGAGCAAAAAAGGCGAACGACATTTCGCTAAGAGCCTTCGTGCTTTTAATATACTATAGATATAAATAATTTAACTCCCTCGTACTTAGACTAGGATTTAATTCTCTTGGGCTTCTTTTAAACATGGATCTAATAAGGACAATTAGTGCTTCGTTCAAAGAATATGGATGATTTTGAATTTAAACGCAAAGGGATTATTAGAACCTTTCTTAGTAATAGTAACTAATAGAAAGTAAATGAGTTACATGAACAACGTAGTAACGTATATAGAGCTAGTTTGGGTTGGTTTAAAAAAAGCGATTTTTCAATAGAAATAGTTTTTAGGCCAAAAAGTAATAAGTTGGGGTTGCTCGACTTATTGCATTTGGCTTGTTTTAAGAAATTTTTAAAAAATTTAAGCACTTTATAGCTTTGCAAACACTAAAAAGAGCTTAAAAGCTGATTCGACCAACATAAAAGCCAATCCAAACATCCTCGTAGTAGGCTCTGGTAGCTTATATTCTAAAGTTGAAATCTCACACGTCACAGTTCAAAAATAAATGTTTCTCTTGAATGTTCATGTGTAGGAGTAGCAAACGAGCGGGTCGGGTCGGATATGAGCTGGTCAAAAACGGATAATACAAAAACGAATAAATTATCCGACCAGATTCATATTTAATATGCATTAAAAAAAGTTAAACTGCGGATAATATGATATCAATATTATCCATGGCTTCTCGAATATGATTACTTTTGGGAGAATTCCTAGTCTCCCAAACTTGAGAAACCCTCAATTTGAGTCTTACAAATTTAAGTCAAACTCATTAGTTATCTATTGGTTATCCATTTTCTAAGTGAATAATATAGTTCTTATCTATATTTGACCCGTTTTTAAAATTTTCATAATTCAACCCATTTTTTAATGTATAATATAGACAGATAATTATTTTCTTTTAATCATTTTGCCACCACTATCATGTGTATAAATTCCGTAGTTCCAACATGGTATATTATGGTAATGTAGCTGCTATTAGCAGGAGTTTATCTATGTCCTCATTGCGAAAGAAACTACCGAACTTAAAGTTTGCAAGAATCAGGATAACCATTTAAAATTTGAATAGAAGAAAATGATTATGTTAAAGTCGCTTGCGTTTTATTTTCAGATTATTTACGTGTAAAATAAAGATCTATCGGGAAATTCGAAATAAATTAAAATAAAAAAATCTTTAAAAATCAATTGACCCAATTAAGTGATGTGTATTATTACTTCAAGTTGTTACTTAATCTTGATAACTAATATGGTTTAATGTGTGTATCGAGTTAGGTGCATTTTATTTTTTAAGTAACGCTACTATTATTTGCATTGAAGTTATAATACATACATATATACAGGCAGACGCACACTAAAGGCGTCAATAAAAATATTGACAATTTGAGTCAACAACTTACCAAAACTATAGGAATATTAAAGTGACAAATTCATAATTGATTTCAAAATTCTAACCTTTATTATACCAAAATTAATTATTAAGTATAATTCGATATGGGGATATCGATATGGGCTGTGTGTCGGTGGTAATTCAATACCGAAGTCTATTTCTCGTACTTGAGATAATCCTGGTAAATTCTCAGGAAATGCATCAAAAACTTCTCTCAGTACTGGTACATTTTTTATACTAATTGTTTCCTTTCTTGTGTCATTTACAATAGCTATGATACCCAAGCAACCTTTTTTTAGAAGTCGTTGAGCCTTCATAAAAGATAACTTTGCAAATCTCTTGAACCAGACTCCCTTTTAGGACAAAAATGGGTTCGTTTGGTATCTCAAATTTAATTACTTTTGCATGGAAATCAAAAATAACGTAGCAAGAAGATAACCAATACATTCTCATCAGCATGTCAAAGTCAATCATATCAAGTACAATAAGGCCAGCTGGAGTATCTCTATCCTCAACCCGAATCTGACAAGCAAGATACATGTATTCGGCTAATAGAGACTCTCCAATAGGAGTAGCAACTAGAAAAGAATCATTCAATAGCTCAGGCTGTCTACCAAACCTCAAAGCAAAGAACGAGGACACATAGGAGTGAGTAGATCCTGGATCAATCAACGCAAGTGTATCAAATGAACAAACAGAAAGAATACGTGCAACCACAACATTCGAGGCTTGAGCATCTTGTCTAATAAATGCAAAACTCTTGCCTGACCTCTACCACCATTCTCTTGTCCTAGATTCACAGTAGCACGATCTCCAGTTCATCGGCCTCTATTTCCTGTACCAGCAGAACCTGAAGTATTGCGAGTAGTCTGAGTAGGTGCAACTAACTGTACAGAAGCCTGGTTAAAATTTCTCAGAGGCTGAGGTAAATCCCTCAATTGATGTCCCAACTGGCCACACTGAAAGCACTCTCCAGTTAGAATACGACACTAGCCGAAATCTGATTTACCACAGCTCTGGCAGATTGGAGTAGTGGCATATATCTGCCCGAAATGTTGATGTATGGGTGATGATGATGGTCCCCTAGTACCATGTCTGGAGTGTGGTCTGTATACAGACTATGAAGACAAGTTTGTCCCTGTCTGAGAAACCTATGGTTGTTGTCTTTGATTTCCTGATATGCAATTTTCACTAAAACCGCCACTAAAAGATCCTCCTGTCTTGGCCTTCTTACGTAGATCATTGGCTGCGCGCTCATCACGTCCTTTGTTTTCAATCTTTCTAGCGAGATCGACTGCATCAAAGTAGGACAAAGTCTTCATATGTGGGGCTATTGCAGTGTATAGATGACCAACCAACCCATCAACAAATCTCCGAACTCGAGCTTCTTGGGTAGGCACTAAGTAAAGAGCATATCTAGCTAGATTACAAAACTTGGTGTTATATATTGACACGTTCATATCTGGAGTCTTAACTTCAAATTGTTTTTAGTGATTTATGAGGACCCTCTCCTATGTTATCTCTTGACAAAAAATTATACTATTGTATTTTTTTTTTGATTAATAGACAAGACATACTTGGCTCAACACACTTAAAAATAAATCCGAAGTCGAAGAAATCTTTCAAAAATTTCATCCTTTGGTAGAAATATATTTCGATACCAAAAATATTATCGCTTTAATGATGGTGGAAGAGAGTATAAAAGTCTTGACTCTTATCTCTTGCTTCACGGTATCGAACATCTTTCCACCCCACCCTATACGCCTCAAAGAGTTGCACTTGTTGAGCGAAAACATCGCCACATCATTGAAACTGCTAGAACACTCTTACATGAGGCGTCTCTCCCATCACTTTTTTTGTTCTTCGCCTGTCACCATATAGTTTATCTAATTAACCGACTACCTACACCACTTTTAAATAATAATTCTCTGTTTGAAAAATTATTTGGAAAGGCACCTGACTACGCTTCTCTACGAATTTTTGGTTGTTTATGTTATCCATGGCTTAAACCATACTCCAAAAATAAACTTGAACAGAAATTCACCCAATGTGTTTATCTCGGGTTTTCCTTGTCCCATCACTACCACCAGTGCTTTGATCCAACCTCGTCAAAAATTTATCTATCCCGAGATGTGCAATTTGTTGAGGATAATTTTCCCTCAAAAATTTGTTCTCTAATTTTGCAATTAAAATAACTCACCTTGAATGGGCAAATACTAAAATTATTGATTCACCCAACCTCACCCCTAATGTTTCTGTTATTTCATATTTGCCCCAACCAATTAAAATACCAAATGACCCCCCAATTGCCAAATACCAGTCACCCACGGCTTCTTCTCACCTTACCCAAACAGTACCACCTCTTCGGTCCTCCATCTCTGGTGCGCCAGTAGTAGAAGCGGGTTTAGATTGGACTCTCCACAGACTCCTACTCAAGGTAATCCTCACTCTTCTCTTTCTTCTATAATTCCCACTACCCATGACTTTATCTCCCCATGTCCATCTTCTTCGAATTCCTCTCCTACTGGCCGTCACCCAACACTCCTATAAATTTCCCAAGTTCAAAATTCAGAACATCAGAAACCTCTCCCCCCCCCCCTTCTAGTGTATCATCGCAGAATACCCAATCCAAAACCATGGCCCCTTCCCCCGCTGCCTCTGTTCGAACCTACAACCGCCAAGCGGCACCACCAGTTGAACCCATAGTGACACACTGCCCTTCCCCTCCCAATCGCATAATCACTCGTTCTCAGAATAATATTCAAAAACCAAAAAGAATTTTTGACTATCTTGGTCACTTAGAAACCTCACTTATATCGTATACCTTCAAACAAGCCAAGAAACACCCTGAGTGGAGGAAAGTTATGAAACTAGAATTTGATGCAAATAATCGTACTTGGGAACTAGTTCCAAATGATCTTTCTAAAAATATTATTTTGTGTAAGTGACTTTTCAGGATTAAAAGAAAAGTAGACATGTCTGTTGATCGCTACAAAGTGCGATTGGTTGCCAAAGGATTTACTTAGAGGCCGGGTGTTGATTTTCACTCGACTTTCAGTCCGGTAGTCAAATCCACCACTGTCCGAATCATATTTGTTGTTGCCCTCTGGTTTCATTGGCCTCTTCGCCAACTCGACGTCAACAATGCCTTTTTTCAAGGTGACCTTGAAGAAGAGATTTACATGACGTAATCTCCGAGATTTGCTTGTGACAACAATCTGATTCATGTTTGTAAGTTGCTCAAGGCCATTTATGGCGAAGCAAGCACCTCGGGCTTGGTAAAATGCACTCAAAGGCCATATTCTTTACGTGGGATTTGTCATGACCGAATTTGATAACTCCTTATTCATTAGAATAAGCAATGCTGGCTTCATGTTCATTTTGGTATATGTCAACGACATCATTGTTACAGGCAGCAATCCTATCACTGTGAATGAAGTTATACCTTCTCTTGGCTCTCACTTTTCACTTAAAGATTTGGGAAACCTTCAATATTTTGTTGGTGTTGAGGTGATTCGAAGTTCTGATGACATTATTCTCTCTCAAGCAAATTATGTCAATGAAATTCTAAGTGCTGAATTGATGTCTGATTGCAAAAGTGCTAAAACACCAATGAGTAATTTTGAGTTACTCAAACTCAATGATGGGGCTCAACTTACAGATGCAACTCGCTATCGCCGAGTCCTAGGGAGATTTCAATATTTGTCCTTTACAAGGCCGGACATTTCCTATGCGGTTAATAAAGTGTCCCAATTTATGCAATCTCCATCGGACTTACACTGGAAAGTTGTGAAACATGTTCTCAGGTATCTTCGTGGTATAATCCATTTTGGCCTACGTGTGTCTCCACATTTTGATTTCAATTTGCACATGTACTCTAATGCCGACTAGGCTGGAGATCTCACTAACAGATCTTCCACATCTGGGTACATTATGTTCCTTGATCGAAATCCTATCAGTTGGTCTTCAAGAAAGCAGAAAACTATAGTCGCTCATCAACTGAAGCTGAATATAAAGTTATTTTGGGTGAGAAACCTATTGCTTGAGATGAAGCTCCCTGTCAGAGATACCCCTACAACATACTGTGACAACATTTATGTCACTTACCTAGGCGAGAATCCAGGCCTTCATAGTCGTATGAAGCATGTTGAGGTGGACTTTCACTTTGTGCGTAGCCATGTCGAACAAAAGGTGCTTCAGGTTGTTCATGTTCATTCTGCTGACCAGCTCGCTGATATGCTCACCAAACCACTTGCCAAACTAGCCTTCGACCGAAATTTGTTCAAGTTAGGCTTAGTGACACATCGTCTAACTTGAGGGGGCGTATGGAACAACTATTGTTACCAGTTGTTATTTGCTAGGATTAGTCCTTATCTTTAATGCTTACCCTTATATTAGATATATATTTAGAGTTCTACTTTCAGTTCATATTTATCATTTAGTTAGTTAGTTTTTGATAGTGTTTTGATTTGAATAAGTCTCCTAATTCAAGGAGTATTCTTAGGAAGACATGTATTTAAACTGGGCTTGGCATTTAATATAGACATAGTTTTCCATCATATCTTTGAGTGTTTATACATTTGCTAGGATAAAGTAAGATCTATTAATTTATAAGCAAAGAAAAGTGCAAGTGGGATCTGGAGACGACTGAGTGTACCAACCTTACCCCTAACTTGTACGAGGCAGAGAGATTGTTCCGATAGACTCAGAAAACAACACTCAAGCATATGAAAGCAACATATATATGTCCAGTTTGAAAATTGAACAAGTTTTAAGTAAAAAATTAACTTATAATCCATTGGTACCCTACTTTTTTAGTGTATGTTCGATTATCACCAGCATTCCTCTATCACTAAAAATACAAGGGAAAAACATATTCTAATGCTAAAAAAGGGTGTACGAGGCTAAAAAACTGAGGTCTGCATTATGTTTTTTTTTGCTGCTCATATTACCAAGGTATGCCACTACAAAAAAGATGAAAATTTGAAAAAAGAAAAGCGTGGTCGGCAGGATTCGAACCTGCGCGGGCAAAGCCCACATGATTTCTAGTCATGCCCGATAACCACTCCGGCACGACCACTTGATGTTGTTACACCATCCAAAAAATAATTAACATGAACGATTGATTTTTGATTTCCCTTTATCTTCACCAATTCTCTCTTTTTGAGTGTTCGAACTTCTTCCTGTCTTTCCAGTTTGCCATGCTCAAGTCATAGAAACTGCCACTTCGGCTTAAATTTCTTGTCTACTTCTCTCTACAGTTCAAACCAATTCTTACAACATTTTTCTTTAACATCTCACGGCTTCTCAAAGTAAAATCTTGGACCTTCCTCAAAAGTATCGTGTATGTGACTCTCATCAGTCTCTGAAGCATTTTGACACAAAAATAAATACTGGGTATTCTCTGTTTTCAGTTTTCTTTATCAGTTTCAGCTTAAAGTTACAATCTTTATGCACTTAAAGGCATTTATTGAAAAAAAACTGGTATTAATTTGAAGCTTCTGAACCATGTGTTTTATGGCTCTGAAGCTTTTTGACTGAAAAATAAAACCTGGATGTTCTCTATTTTCAGCTTTCCTTATTAATTTTAGCTTAAAGTTACAATCTTTATGTACTTGAAGGCATTTTCTTGAGAAAAAAATAGTATTAATTGGAGATTTCTGAACAATGTGTTTGATGATTTGCCGGAAAATTAGTGTGTTTCTATTTTCTGTTTTCTTTATCAATTTCAGCTTAATATTACAATCTTTATACACTTCAAGGCATTTACTTGTAAAAAATGAGTATTAAGTTGAAGCTTCTTAACAATGTGTTTTATGGCACTGAAGCTTTTTGACAGAAAAATAGAACCTGGGTGTTCTCTATTTGCAGTTTTCTTTATTTATTTTATCTTAAAGTTACAATCTTTATGTACTTCAAGATATTTTCTTGAAAATAATTAGTATTAATTTGAAGATTCTGAACAATGTGTTTGATGATTTGCAGGCATAAATTAGTGTGTATATTGGTAAGATGGCTTTGACATTCCTTAGAGGGATACAGCTTAACCCTTCTATGTTATACCCATCTTCATATTTTGCAAGAAAACATGGTGTTTTGTATTGTTGTATGAGAAGTGCACAAACACAACTGCAACCTAAGAAAAAGAACAGCCCAAGTTGAAGTTTCCACACAAAACCAATCAAAAACAATTGATAAAATTCTGAAAGATTATGAGGCAGTTATAGGCATAGAAACACATGTTCAACTTTCTACTCTTACTAAGGCCTTTTGTAGCTGCCCTTACAACTATGGTTCTCCACCAAATACCAGTGTTTGTCCTGTTTGTATGGGTTTGCCTGGCGCATTGCCGGTTTTGAACTCAAAGGTGATTGAGTGTGAGTGAGAGTTGGCCTTGCATTTTATTGTAAGTTGTCTTTGAGTTCCAAGTTTGATAGGAAGCAGTACTTTTATCCTGAACTTCCAAAAGGGTATCAAATATCACAGTTTGATGTCCCAATTGCTAGCGGCGGATATCTTGATGTAGATCTTCCAGTTGAGTTTGGCGGTGGCCATAGAAAGTTTGGCATTACCAGGGTGCATATGGAAGAAGATGCAGGGAAGCTGCTTCATACCGACGGTGGGAGTTACTCGCAGGAAAGAACTCCTCCTTTCTCATTTAAACATTCTTGTGCTCGTCATCTTTGTTTTCTATTTTCTGCCCCTTTCTTTCAGATAGCATATTCTTGCATTTATCAGATGCATCACATTGTAATGTTTAAGTTCAGTTGATGATTGTATCAAATTGTGGTAACTTATTTGTATATATGCATGAATGGAGTTAGATTACTTGATCTAATATACTTGTTGCTTCTATTGATAAAGTATTCCTAATGGTTTCAAGATTCACTATGATTCTTAGACGGATGTTGATTTATTTGGCTCTCTGTTGCAGGTTGACTTAAATAGGGCGGGAGTTCCATTGTTGGAAATTGTCTCTGAGCCAGATATGAGAACTGGTATTGAAGCCGCAGAATATGCTTCAGAATTGCAAAGGTTGGTCAGGTATCTGGGAGTGAGTAACGGGAATATGCAAGAAGGATCACTTCGCTGTGATGTCAATATCTCAGTTCGTCCTATTGGGCAGTTAGAGTTTGGTACAAAGGTTTGCATGATGTGCCTGCCATCTCTTTTGCTTTCCATTATGTATAGGAAATACAGATTTAAGATAGCTGGATGATTCAGCATAAGATTGGAAACTTTCTAGTTTTCTTTCCTTTGTGGCTGTTTTTTCCATCTTATCTTGTTCTGCCACTCTTCTGGATGGATGGTTAGCTTAATTTTGTGTTTTAAGTGAAACAATGGCCCCAATTCCATTGTTCATCTATGCACCACAAAGAATGGTCCTCTATAATCAGTTTAATGGACAACTTGATTTAGCCACAGCTGCAAGATCAGTTTGGCCATTTATGAAATTCTTGCTTTAGCAATAAACTTAGTTAGGAACTTTACTTGTCATTTTAATGTGAAACTTGGTCTCTGGTTGGTCCCATTGGAAACTAGGTTTGCATGCCAAGTTTAGTGAACATGACCACAATTTTCCCATTGTTGCAACTTTCATGTCAATAACATGGATAATTCTGCCTTATGGGTCATGTTTCTGCTTCGTCTGGCGTTAATTTTTTACTTTTGCTTTTCTATGTGCTGGAAATTCTCCGCATTACGTGTTTAGCTTAATTTGCATATCGTTAAGTCAGCATTGTACATGATGAACTGATATTTCATCTTGCATCAGGTGGAAATTAAAAACTTGAACTCCTTCTCATCAATGAGTAGGGCCATTGATTATGAAATTTCAAGACAGGTGCTTCTACATAGCCAAGGCCAGGTTGATCAAATTGTACAGGAAACTCGTCTATGGGAGGAAGGTGCTCAGGTATGCTAAATTTAATTTTCATGCTGCTGCAGTATGTCAGATTAATTTACTCAAGTTTTTCCATGGAAAACTTATCTGTTTAACTTTCTCGTACTTCTAGAAAACAGTAACAATGCGGAAAAATGAAGGACTTGCTGACTATCGTTATTTCCCTGAACCTGATCTTCCTGGAGTTACTCTCACCGAGGAGTATGTGGACAATATCCGTGAATCATTGCCTGAAGTTCCAGAAGCTAAGCGTCGGAGATACGAGAACATGGGCCTAAACATGCAAGATGTCTTGTTTCTCGCCAATGACATGAATGTAAGTGCTGCTTATCTTCAGGTTCTGATTATACTGGCCTTATTGGCATGGGACACTCCATTGCTATAATCTACCAAGCTGATGATATTTAGTAAGGGCGTAAACTGTGCATGAAGTTCTCCTGTCCGAAATTTCGTATGCTGTTTTAAATCCTATGAAGTTTTCTTCAAGGATGTTCGAAGCGTGAGATGACTTCATCATCCTTTCTTAAAATTCTTGGACTGTTAACTTTCAAAATCATGTTTCTTATCCAGCTTTTCCCATTATTTCTTTGTAGAAATGTCCAAAATCCACTAATAATTTAATGTTTCAGATTGCAGAATTTTTTGATGCAACAATTGCAGCGGGTGCTGATGTAAAGCTTGCTGCCAATTGGATTATGGGTGATATTGCTGCATACATGAAAAACAAAAAAGTGACTATCAATGAGATTAAACTTACCCCTCAAGAACTTGGGGAGCTCATAGCTTCCATTAAAGATGGGACTATCAGTGGAAAGATTGGAAAGGAGGTAATTACATTTTTCATGCTGATATATCAATTTGAAGGGAGCCTTGGCGTAGCTGGTAAAGTTGCTGTCATGTGACCAGGAAGTCACGGGTTCGAGCCGTGGAAACAGCCTCTTGCATAAATGCAGGGTAAAGTTTCAATAGACCCTGGTCTGGCCCTTCCCCGGACGCCGCGCATAGCGGGAGCTTAGTGTACTAGGCAGCCCTTTTATATATCAATTTTTTATGGGTTACAAATCATTTCTAATGTTAACTATAGACATTGTTAATTAGAATTTTAGTTTAGTTGATCTTTCTCACCATATATAATATTTTGGCTGCGGTATGTTGGGGGTTTTTCCAGTCACAAGCTAACGACCACTTTCGTGATTTCTTCTGCGAATCACAGGCCTTTCAATTGATTCCAGTTGCCTAACTTTACCTTATCCAAAAAATATTGAAAGATTCCAGTTGCCTTTGAGCAGCCAGGAATTGATGTGCTGTTTCTTTTCTGTGTCAGTGCCTCTAATTGCGACATATTAGAAACAGGGTAGTTAAAGATAGAACATACATCAGGAATTAAGCATATACCCTGTTCAGACGGTAATTAGTGACGAGATATGCTATGGAGGCCCATTAAAGGAGTCTCTGTGATGGCAGCAATATAACCCGTTATATTCAGTTGTGATAGTCATTAACTATTGTTTCTTTATTAAAAAGATAATCATTAACTATTGTTTGAGTGTCGGTCTAACTAATGTCATGAAAGTTATTTCGAAAATACATGTTAATGTGTGCATAGAAGAGAGGGGAAGAATATCACTTGTGCATTATTAGTAGCATTCTCTATAAATGCATAATATTCAATGGACCGCTTTCTTCACTGATTTTACTTGGATCCACTCTGTTCATTATATATGTTTCTGAATGATCAGTTGTCATTGAATTTTACAGATTTTATTTGAGCTAATGGCCAAGGGTGGAGCTGTCAAGGGACTGATAAAAGAAAAGGATTTGGTTCAGGTAAGTTGGCTTGCATTATCGCAAGGACTCTAGTTTATTCCTCTTGTTTCGAATCAATATACAGCTGAATGTTTTTGCTGTTTCGTTGAAGAGCTGTTAAATTATCTATAGAAATGGATTCTTTTAAATTTCTAAACCATATAATTATCACCTTTCATCATTTACTACGTCTAGTTATGCTCATTCTGATAGGTAGAGTTAAAGTCAGAGACCATATTACCTGACTTCGTTTAGAGATCCTTTGATTAAAATGAGGAAGCTGATCATGAAACAACTACAACTAAAGATACTTGAGGAGGAATGTACACCTGAAATAGACATCCAGCCAACTTCAGATTGCTAGAATATTATGTTAACTAGGTTGATGCTTAATGTTACTTCCAAGGCTTCATGATTTGCATAACAAAACCCTATTTATAACAAGTTGAGATGAAAATTGAGGTATTATTATGGTATAAGCTTTAAAAACATAATGACTAAATTATTATTATCCCAGCTTTGTAAAGCCTCAGCACAACATTTCTAGCTTGACAGTAAGAACTTTGCGGAAAATCTACTTTAAATAGCATAGATAATTGTCAAAATTATCTTCTGAAGCGTGTCAAGATGTGTGTGCATGTTTTTCGATTACACTGCTTATTAGGGATTTCTACCATGAGCTATCTTGTCTGGAAACAAATCTTGGCCAAAGTGAACTATCTGTAATTCAGACAGACTGTCGTTGTGGTAATGTTTTTGAAGTTGTAAGATTCTAAGGAAGTGTTTGTTGTTGTCGATTTACATTAATGGCAATTGGAAACCAGTTAACTGAAGCATATATGTTATGAAAGGAATCTGATGTACTTATCCATTTTTGAATAAACAGATTGTTGACACTGCAGAGATAGAGAAAATGGTAGATAAGGTGATTGCAGATAATCCAAAGCAGCTAGAACAATACCGTGGTGGTAAAACTAAATTGCAAGGTTTTTTTGCTGGCCAGGTATGTTTTCCTTTAGTTCTCCTTGAAGTTTCTTGTTTTGACATCAAGCTGACTAATATTTTTTCACATTGGTGATCACTAGGTGATGAAGGAATCGAAAGGCAAAGCAAATCCAAAACTTTTGAACAAAATCCTCTTAGAAAAATTAAATGCCACAAGCTGATGTTGCCTGTTGTCTGATCACGTACGAGCTCTGTTTAGTTCTTTCTTTTCCTGGTCATATATGCAGTACTAGACCTTTGCTTCCCTCTCTTATCGTATTGCTCATGTTCCATACGATGTTATGAAGAAGCGGCATATTAATTGGTCATAATCTTGATATCTCAAATTACAAGTGGAAGGACCCGAAATGTGCTTCTAGATCATTTGCATATCGTCAGCACTGAGGAAGACAAATTTAGCAGAGTTAGGATAGGTCATTACTTTCAAGATTCTTTTTGAATTAGTTCTTAATAGAAACCTTTGGTATATTTTCAATCCGCCAAGCTTCTGATTCATATACTCTATCCGAGGGATAAGGTGCTTGTTAATGCAATTGTTGCTGCTTACTTTCTTCCATCAAGTGTAATTAAAGTAGGCAGCTTTTAATGTATTCCATGCCATTTCAATATTTCTGTCGATGAAGATATTGTTCTCAGTCTTTTTTACTTTAAATGTGTTTGATGAGATTGAGAAGCTAATGTTAAGGTTTGCAATTTCTACCCTGTACTGTTTGAAAGTCCTGCTTTGTTCTAACGAATGTACAGTCCATGTGTTGCGTTTCCCCTAGCTATTATATGTGTGTTGATCAAAGCTAGTGTCGAGCCAATGGGTTTCGGATATTAGATGCTTGAGCATTGAAAATTTTTGAGAACCCAAAAAGAACTTGAGAACTCAATTTGCTTTTGTAAAAAACATGTTTAAGATAAAAAGATGCAAACAAAATTATTGAAATAGCGGAGAACTAAAACTGTACAGCCGCTCTTACAGTAATAGTCGAAATTTTTTTTTTTTTTGTATGTATAAACATTCCGTATGTTATATATAAAAATTATACAAATCTTATACACTTTTTCAGCTATGTAAATAGTTTTTGGCGTGCTAAAAGTGATAATACCCCTACATTGTTTTGCATATAATACATTGTGAAATAGTATCTATCAATAATAAGTTAATGACATAGGATATTACTCCTTTTGTTCCCCCCAAATTTTGATTCTTCAGATGAACAATTAAAATCCTAATTAATAATTTATTTTACCGATATATTTATATTTATATATGGAGAATATAGAAGGTCAAAAGTTTGTTACCCTTTCAACACGAGAGGTTGATATTCATTTTGTCTTTCTAATGGCATTTTTAAATAGTAAGAAAGGCATTAAGTTTAGGATGCCTAGGAAGCTACCCTTTTAACAGATATACATGGGTATCATATATATACGAGAAGCCTAAAAAGATGACAGCCTCATATTCTTGTTTCTTCCTTGTTTCCCGTTCCTCTACCATTCCCACAAGCCCTGGTTTTATCATTAGGAGAGAACCAACGTTTGTGGTGGTGGTGGTGGTGGTGGAGGCGGATGGTTCGCGGTTGTGGTGGTAAGTAACTAATGGCCAGAGACCATATTATGGCAGATGGGAAGAACTCAACACGAATAGTAATGGTGGTAGCCAATTCAACTCGTGAATCAGCAGCCGCCCTTCAATACGCGATCTCCCATGCAGTCGCGGAAAAAGACACGTTGATTCTTTTGTATGTTGGTCACCCTAATGCATGGAGGAATCTCCTTGGTTCTTTCATCAAGAAGTCATTGCCAAACTCAGCTGCATCCTCGTCCAATTCAAAATGAGAATTAAAAGAACTATAAAATATGGTAATTCTTAAGTAATAAAGTAATGGCTTGCCCCGTGGTCAAGTGGTAAGTGCGCATCACATGATGTGTGGTTAGGCACATATTACGAATTCTAATCATGGCACATGCGCTATTTAAGTGGAGAATGCATAGAGGAGCAAGCCCATTACTCACCTAGTTTAAAACTGTGCGCCAGTTAGCCCTCGAAAATTCGGACATGCATCTAACCCCCCC
>MCJB01022008.1:104815-109999 GCA_002018475.1 Nicotiana obtusifolia | reverse complement strand
CCCCCCATCTTCCTTCCGCTATGATGATTGACCATCTAGGCCGAGGACGGGGACTCATCGAAACGAGAGAGGTATGCCCCCCTTTTTGTTTGCTCATAATTTTGGTATGTCACCTACAGAAATAGTCTATGCCCTAGAGAAACTCGAAATGAAGGTGAAGTGCCCGCCAAAGATGAGGTCCGACCCGAGCACCAGATGTGACGCCCTCTGCGAATTCCACCGGGAACACGGACACGAGACAAAAGACTACATCGCCCTCGGGCAAGAGGTTGTAAACATGTTGCAGCAAGGACACATCAAAGATTTGCTGAGCGACAAGGGGAAAAACAACTTCGCCAGAGGTCATGAATGACAAGGCCCGCCGAAGCCGCCGTCAGCAGCTCGCACCATCAACATGATCATCGACGGTAGCGACGATGCCTCCATCAACGGCATTAAACACTGTCACTCACAAGCTTAAAAGATATATCACCCACGAACGGTATGACGGGCTCGAAAAAAGTATCATCTTCGACGAGTCAGATGCTGACAGTTTGACTTTCCCTCACAACGATGCTCTCTTCATTACTTTACGAATTTTGGATACTGATGTCAAACGTATCATGTAGACGATCGAAGTGGAGTGTGCATTATCCATCCCCGAGTCCTGGTGCATATGAGATTCGAGGACAAGGTAGTGCCATGTTGCATCACACAAACCGGTTCTAATAATGTAGTTGAACGGACATCGGGTGAAATTACACTCCCCGTCTTGGCAGGCGGCATAACTCTGCAGACAACATTTCACATCATAGACCATGCCACCAAATACAATGCCATAGTAGGACGACCATGGATACATCCCATGAGAGCCGTCCCCTCCAGCTTATACCAAGCAATCAAGTTACCAACACATTGGGGGATATTCAGCATACGGGGGAAAAATGCATGTCCCCGGAATGCTACCACATCGCCTTAGATAGCACGACAACCCAACAGAAGAAAGACAAGGAAAAAGAGGCATAACAATAAACAGGGTCGAGGTCGACGCAAGAAAAGACCAGGGACGTCATCATGGACCCCGAAACGGTTGAAGCAGTGTACTCAACTATAGAGGACCTCAACCCCGTTCAATTAGACCCCAATGACTCCAGCAAAAAAGCCTACATCAGCTGCAAACTCTAAGAACCAGGTAAATTTAGCCAATTTTTAATAACTAATGCGGATTTGTTTGCCTTCAGCCATGCAGATACGCCGGGCATCCCCAAGAAGATTGCCACACACAAATTAAACATCGATCCATTCTACCCCGGTAAGGTAGGTCAGACGAAAATTCAACCCCACCATCAATGATGTCGTCCACGAGGATGTGGAGAAGCTATTAGAAAATGGCTCCATCAAGGAGTCGAAATACCCCAAGTGGATCGCCAACGTAGTGATGGTCAAAAGAAAAATGCGGAATGGAGGATATGTGTAGACTTCATAGACTTAAACAAAGCATTGCCCGAAGGATTCATTCCCGTTTCCACATATCAACCAACTCATCGACCCGATAGCCGGGCACAAGCTGCTGAGTTTTCTAGACGCGTACTTCGGGCTATAACCAGATACTTATCGAATAAGAGGACCTTGAGAAAACCACTTTCATCACCCACCGAGGAACATATTGTTATAGGGTGTCGTTCGGGCTAAAAAACGCAGGTGCTACCTATCAAAGATAGGCCACAAAAATGTTCAAAAATCAGCTTAGCAAGACCATGGAAGTATATATTGACGACATATTGGTCAAATCTATAAAGGCGAAGGACCATATCGACCATCTGAAGGAAGCTTTCGACATACTGAGACGGAACAGAATGAAGCTAAACCTAGAGTAATGCGCGTTTGGCGTAGCCTCTAGGAAGTTTTTGGGCTTCTCAGTGTCACAACGAGTGATCGAAGTCAACCCAGACCAAATCAAAGCGATCGAAGGGATACCGGAGCAACTGACTACTAAGAAGCAAGTCTAAAGGTTGACTGGTTGAATCGCCGCCCTATAGAGATTTATCTCGCGTTCATCCGATAGATGTCACAGGATTTTCGGTGTACTCAAAAAGGATAACGGCCTTGAGTGGACGCTCGATTGCGTACAAGCCCTGCGAGAGCTAATGGCGTATTAGTCATCACCACCTCTGCTCTCAAAGCCCGAACCTGGGGAACACCTCCTCGTCTATCTCGTTGTCTCCGAAGTGGCAGTAGCTAAAGTCTTGATCCGAGAAAGTAAAGGTACGCAATCTCCCATTTATTACATTAGCAAAACACTCGTTGACGCCGAGACGAGGTACCCACACCTTGAGAAACTGGCCCTGGCACTAGTCGTAGCTTCACAAAAGCTTAGACCTTATTTCCGGTTCCATCATATCTCAGTCGTTATCACCTTTCCTCTAAGAAGCATTTTACGTAAACCCGAATTATCGGGGAGGTTGGCCAAATGGACCATCGAGCTAAGCAAGCACGATATCACATATCAGCCGGGAACAACGATAAAGTCGCAAGTGCTCGCCGACTTTGTCGCAGACTTCAGCGCGAAGATAATGCCCGAGGTCGATATGGAAGCCATCCAAGCTTCCCTCCAAACACAAGACCTTTGGGTCCTATACAGCGACGGTTCGGGATCCGAACTGGGACTCGTACACGAGGTCCCTACCTGCAAAGTAATTAGCCAGTACATAAGGTGCCCAGATATGACTAATAACGAAGCCGAGTATGAGTCCGTAATTGCAGGATTAAGACTAGCACTCAATTATGGGGGGAAGCGGTTGAAGTTCCATTGTGATTCACAGCTTGTAGTCAACCGAGTCATAGGGACTTTCCAAATCAAAGAACAGAGGTTGTAAAAATATCAGAACAAGATCTATAAGCTGCTGCCCAAGTTCGACGAATGCCAGCTCGACCAGATCCTGCATGCTCAGTATATATTGACGACATGTTGGTCAAATCTATAAACGTGGAGGACCATATCGACCATTTGAAGGAAGCTTTCGACATACTGAGACGGTACGGAATGAAGCTAAACCTAGAGAAATGCGCGTTTGGCGTAGCCTCTAGGAAGTTTTTGGGCTTCTCAGTGTCACAACGAGTGATCGAAGTCAACCCAGACCAAATCAAAGCGATCGAAAGGATACCGGAGCAACTGACTACTAAGAAGCAAGTCTAGAGGTTGACTGGTCGAATCATCGCCCTATAGAGATTTATCTCGCGTTCATCCGATAGATGTCATAGGATTTTCGGCGTACTCAAAAAGGATAACGGCCTTGAGTGGATGCCCGATTGCGTACAAGCTCTGCGAGAGCTAAAGGCGTATCAGTCATCACCACCTCTACTCCCAAAGCCCGAACCTAGGGAACACCTCCTCGTCTATCTCGCTGTCTTCGAAGTGGCAGTAAGTGCATTCTTGATCCGAGAAAGTAAAGATACAAAATCTCCCATTTATTACATTAGCAAAACACTTGTTGACGCCGAGATGAGGTACCTACACCTCGAGAAACTGGCCCTGGCACTAGTCTTAGCTTCACAAAAGCTTAGACCTTATTTCCAGTTCCATCATATCTCAGTCTTTACCACCTTTCCTCTAAGAAGCATTTTACATAAACCTGAATTATCGGGGAGGTTGGCCAAGTGGACCATCGAGCTAAGCAAGCACGATATCACATATCAGCCGGGAACAACGATAAAGTCGCAAGTGCTCGCCGACTTTGTCGCAGACTTCAGCGCGAAGATAATGCCCGAGGTCGATATGGAAGCCATCCAAGCTTCCCTCCAAACACAAGACCTTTGGGTCCTATACAGCGACGGTTCCGGATCCGGACTGGGACTCGTACACGAGGTCCCTACCTGCAAAGTAATTCGCCAGTCCATAAGGTGCCCAAATATGACTAATAACGAAGCCGAGTATGAGTCCGTAATTGCAGGATTAAGACTAGCACTCAAGTATGGGGCGAAGCAGTTGAAGTTCCATTGTGATTCACAGCTTGTAGTCCACCGAGTCATAGGGACTTTCCAAATCAAAGAACAGAGGTTGTAAAAATCAGAACGAGATCTATAAGCTGCTGCCCAAGTTCGACGAATGCCAGCTCGACCAGATCCTGCGTGCTCAGAATGTCGAATCGGACGGCCTCGTCAAATTGGCCGCAGCCACCAAAAGCATCACAACTGAGGATAAAAGTGCAATCCACCCCCAACTCGTCGTTAGATCGAATCAAGGTAAGATCTATAAGTTTAACTTAGGATTGGCGCAATCGTATTATCGCCTACCTACAGGACGGCACATTCCTAAATAACAAAAAGAAAGCCAAAAAACTAATAATGCAGGCAGCCAGATACAACCTCATCCATAGTGACCTATACAAGAGGACATACGGCAGCCCTCTAGCGAAATGTTTGGGCCCAAACCAAACCCAGCGTGTCCTCGAAGAAGTCCATGAAGGCCGTTGCGGCGCTCATTCCGGCGATCGAGCGCTCATCAGGTGTCTCATACGGGCAGGATACTACTGGCCCACCATGAAAAAAGACGCCTTAGAATTTGTGAAGAACGCGAACAATGTTAGAAATACGCCCTAATAATTCACCAAGCAGGCGAACATCTCCACTCAGTCACCTCTTCATGGTCGTTTATCAAGTGGGGAATTGGATTTTTTTTTCTTTTAAATTTTTTATGTTCGTTAAGGGTTTAAAGACTGAAACTTTACCTCTTATAAACATAAATGAGGAAGAACACAAATACTATACAAATTGCAAAAATAAATCGATTATAAACTACTATATTAAATTAATTTATCTCGTTCCTGGTCGAAACGATCCAAACCCTGCAACCTATAACAATTGGGATGTCAAAAGAGGGGAAACGGGAAGGCTGTGGAGTTCTTTTTTGATTTTTCTATTTGGTAATTAAAATAGAAGGGAAACGTCTCACTGTGTGAAACTGGAACAGATTTAGACTCGGATTTTTTAATAAAGATTGTTTACTTCTGCTCCACTTGGGATAATAATTCCAAAATAGCTAAATTCTTAGTGGGCATTTGGACATAAAAATTATAAAATTCCGAAAAAAATTGAATTTTTTTTTTTGTGAAATAATATATGAAAATTAAAGTTGTATTGGACATGAATATAAATTTTTTATTATTTTTGAATTTTGATGAGTTGATCTGAATGAAAATTTTGAAA
>MCJB01022008.1:79815-102315 GCA_002018475.1 Nicotiana obtusifolia | reverse complement strand
CCAGCAAAGGAATTGTGGTATTGATCTTCCACTCAAGCCAGAAGAACACCCTATAAAGCTAGTCATCCTTTTTTTTTTCCTGTGCATGATTAACAAAGAAGTTTAGTCGAAGCTGTAGCATTTGATTAATAAAGTTGTACATCTTCACAGCTGTAGTATTTCAAAACTGCAGAAAGATAACGTGGGCTGGAAATAACCAAGGAATAGTCTAAGTAACTCTTCATAAGTGAGTTAGGAACAGATTTGAGAAACTAATTTCTTAAAAGAACTTCAAAGAAAAACATATGATCAAACGAGAGTGTGCAACAACATGCACAAACTTGAAACACTATTATTACCTCCCTCAAATAAAAACTTATAAATTTGTGGCAATGTCAATAACAAGACTATAACACACTGACTGCAATATCGAACTTTAAGTTCCAGTTGGACGGTCTCTTCACTTTTGGCTGCGGCACGAGGTGGATGGGGTGTGGGATCCGTAATGGATCTGGTCAATCGGTTTTGATATATTGACCAAAATGACGGAGAAATTCGAGATTTCTGAAACCTTAATAAAAGCTAAGGTGAAATTAAAGAAAATGGATACCTTGCATATCGAAATTTCTATATCAATCTTTTTCCTTTTATCTCCTTCTCGGATTCTCTCGGAAATGTAGAAGGCCTACAAGTTCCAACTAGAAAATGCTTTTTCGTTTTCTTATTAGCATGGTACAAAATTTAATGTTCTTCACTCTCTATGATTACTGAACTTATAATCCTTTTCCTGCACTCTACAAGCACCATGTAAGTTTTTCACATAATGTCTCTTTATGTAGGCATATTTTTATAACTCTACTTTTAGATATTTGAATTATTTATGGTCGAATCTCCATACCCATATCGTAGGCCCAAATCTAAAATTTAGATCTTGAAGGATCCAGCCTCTAAATCCCCACCCACACCCACACCCGAGTTGTTAGAGCCCAAACTGATAGTCCTTCTATATAATAGGCCCAATAGACATTGTATAGGACCCGGGCCAAATTACTTGTAAATACACATTTATTGCTGTAAATATAAGTACTCCTAAATGAAATAAAGAAAGCAAGATGGTCATTTTCTATTTTTTACTTTTCTCTCTGTCTCTCTCTTCTTCTCGACCCTTATAGGGTTTTCTTATTCATTCTTCCTCCATAGCTCGTCTGAGCTTCATCCTAACATGGTATCAGAGTGGGAATTCTGATTCTCCGCGTCATAAGCTTCATTCTCAATGGAGATTTGCTCGGAGATTCTTCTGGTTAAAATCGGAGATTCCGTGGGGGTTCCATCTGTGGTTAGAAAAGTTTAGTGTTTCAGCTCAAATCATCTCCTACTACACTCCTATTGATGAGAGGTCACAGTTTTGTGAAAGATTCAACAGAAATTTTTGTTCGATTCAAGCTAGGGTTTCTACGCTACATGCAAGGCCTTACTTCTTCGGGTTTTTCAGAGGAAGGCTAGTAATATCACTCGAATCTACTCACTTGCGGATTATTTTGATATATCTTAGGGTTTAAATCGTGTGAGTTCCGTATTTGCATGTCGTTATGTTTGAGCTGTTCTCAGATTGTATGAATAAGGATTTCCTTTGTTGGTAGCCGTCTCTAATTAGTCTATGCTATGGGTATTACTGGTAATATTTCAGTTTCTACACTTGAGGGATTTGCACATTTTACACTCGACCCCTCTCATCCCTTCTATGTCCATCCCTCTAATAGTCTTGGTAGCCAATTGGTACATGTGCCATTTGATGGACATGGTTTTGTGCTTTGGAGGAGTAGTATGCTCATTTCTCTTTCAGCAAAAAATAAATTAGGGCTGTTAGATGGTAGAATCAATCAACCTAGCCCTAATTCACCTTATTACCCTTACTGGGAGAGATGCAATGATATGGTGAAAGCCTGGATTGCCAATTCTGTATCTCGAGATATTGCTACCAGTGTTATGTGCTTTAGAACTGCCAAGGAAGTTTGGACTGATATCAATGAGAGGTTTGGACAATCAAATAGATCCAAATATATCCAAATTCATATAGAAATAAGTGGTATTGTTCAGGGGTCTTCAGATATTACCACATTTTTCACCAAACTTAGAAGTCTTTGGGATAAGTTGAACTCCTCATATGTAGGGCCCATATGCTCTTGTAGAGCCCTTCCTAAGTTTGTAGAAGATCAACAACTTTTTCAATTCTTAAATGGTCTCAATGACTCCTACTCAACTGTGAAAAGTGCAATAATGATCATGAATCCCTTGCCACCTATTAGCAAGGCTTATTCTCTCATACAGAATGAAAGTCAAAGGGAAACTCCATCTACTATTCCAAACTTCTCAACTGATTCTGCTTCTTTCTCTATTTCTTCAACTCCTACCACTGCCAATAGAACTTTACACAAAAGGTCAACCTTGACTCCAGGAAGAATATGTCTTTTGTTTCTTGCAAGTATTGCAAGAAGCCTGGTCATACAGTGGACAAGTGCTACAGGTTACATGGGTTCCCTGCCGACTTCAAGTTTACTAAAGACAAGAAGTCAGCCTCCTGTGTTCAAACTGACATTCCTCATGGTCTGCCAAGTGATCCTACATCTCAATATTCTGACAGTTCTCCTCATGGGTTCACAAAGGAACAATATCATCACCTGATGACTTTATTCCAATAAGTTCAAATGTCTCCTGGTACTAAATCTGAGACTTTTCCTGTTGAGAACTCTGGCTTTGCACACTTTGCAGGTTTATTTACTACTTATGCTGTTGATTCTGATAACTCTCATGTATGTGCAACTTCTCAGTTAGGAATAAATCCTTGGATATTAGACTCAGGGGCAACAAACCACATGACTCCACATAAACACTTACTCCACAACCTTGTACCCTTACCTATACCTTTTCTTGTTACCTTACCTAATTGATATAAAGTTAAGGTAATGTCAACTAGTTCTTTACACTTTAGACATGATATAACCTTACTTTATGTCCTTCTTCTACCATCTTTCCACTTTTCTATACATCAGTTGATTTCTCAATTGGATTGTATAGCTATTCTTACCAAGTTCAATTGTTCTTTACTGGGCCCTTTTGAAGAGGCCACTGGTAATTGGTAAGGTTGCTGGAAGGTTGTACTATCTTCATTCTGATGCTGATTTGTTCCCTAATCCAGCTTTATTTTCTTTTTCTAGTTCTGTGTCATGTAATAAGTCTAAGTCCACTATTCCCTATGTAAATACTATTCCATTTGATCAGACACCTATTGTAAATAAAATAAATTTATTTGG
The DNA here is from genome assembly GCA_002018475.1 of Nicotiana obtusifolia. Lineage (NCBI taxonomy): Eukaryota > Viridiplantae > Streptophyta > Magnoliopsida > Solanales > Solanaceae > Nicotiana > Nicotiana obtusifolia. Next base: position 99,025 of record MCJB01022008.1, on the reverse strand, counting down.
CATCAAAGATTAGGTCATATACCTTTTCATAGAATGAAGTCTATTATTTTCATATCTGATAAAGTCTCTTCCAAGCAATTTTTTATTTGTTCAATTTGCCCAATGGCAAGGCAGCAAAGGTTTCCTTTCCTTAATAGTCAAATTCATTCAACTGCCACATTTCAACTAGTACATATTGATGTATGGGGACCTTATAACTCTAAAAATTATAATGGTTTGAGATATTTTTTAACCTTAGTTGATGATTACAGTAGAGCCACATGGACGCATTTGTTATCTTGTAAAAGCAATGCACTTCCTATCCTTAAAGCTTTTACTTCCATGGTTACAGTCCATTTTCATTCTTCAGTTCAAACTTTCAGATTTGATAATGCTTATGAACTTGGTAGCAGTCATGAAGCTGCTTCTTTCTTTGCTAACTAGGGGATTTTGCATCAAACCACCATTCCTCACACTCTACTCCACAACAAAATGAGGTTGTGATAAGGAAACACAAACATCTCCTATAAGTATCTAGGGCTCTTCTCTTTCAATCTAAACTACCTCTCAAATTTTGGGGAGACTGTGTATTGACTGCCACCTACTTTATTAATAGAATGCCTTTAGCCATTTTAAACAACAACTCTCCTTTTGAAAAATTGCATGGTCACCAACCTCCTTATGCTCACTTAAAGTCTTTTGGCTGCTTGTGTTCGGCCACTTCTCCCAGAATTGGCAGATACAAGTTCCAATCTAGGGCCATTCCTAGTCTCTTCCTGGGTTACCCTTGTGGTAAAAAGGGTTACAAGCTTCTAAATCTTTCCACCTCTTCTGTTTTTTACTCTAGGGATGTTGTGTTCCATGAACATGTCTTCTCCTTTCACTCTTCCATCCATACTGTTCCTGCCTCTCCTCCACAGCTTTTTGTAGACATTCCTTCTGCACCTGCATCGTCTTCTCCACCTTCTTCCAGTCTTCCTAGTTCTCTCCGTAACAACTGTTCCACGCCTTCACCCAGTCCTCTCTTACGTACTGTACATGTTGAAGCTGTCAAGAAATCCAAAAGGGTTGTCACTCAGCCCTCTTATTCAAAGATTACATCTGTGCTTCTGTTCTACCCAATGTTCCTGTCCCTGACCTTTCTAAGGTGTCCCAGACTGAGTTGCATATGCATGAGCCTCAGTTCTATCAGCAGGCAGCTTCACATCCTGCTTGGCTAGAGCCCATGCTACAGGAATTTCAAGCTCTTGAGTCCAATCAGACTTGGGACATTGTTCCCCTCCCTCCACACAAGAAGGTTATTCCTTGTAAGTGGGTTTACAAGATTAAATAGAGGGCAGATGGTTACATTGAGAGGTACAAGGCAAGGTTGGTTATTCGGGGTGATACTCAAAAGGAGGGTATAGATTTCATTGAAACTTTTTCCCCTGTTGTTAAATTGACCACCATCAAATGTCTCCTCACTTTGGCTGTTAAAAGAGGCTGGACTGTTATCAGTTAGATGTCAATAATGCTTTTCTGCATGGTGACCTTCATGAGGAGGTTTATATGAAGATTCCCCCTAGTTTGGATGTCTCTTCCCCTTCTGTCTCTCCTCCTTTAGCTTGCAGACTCAAGAAATATTTATATGGCCTCAAGCAGGCTTCCAGACAGTGGTTTTCTAAACTGTCTGAAGTCCTACACTTTAGGGGCTACATTTCTAGTCTCAATGGCTATTCTTTGTTCACCAAGTCATCTTCTAGTTTTCTTTTTGTGCTGGCTGTCTATGTTGATGATATATTGCTAGGTGGGAATGATGTTGCTGAGTTAGACTCCTTGAAGTTGTTTTTGGACAACTAGTTTAAAATCAAGTATTTGGGCACAGTTCATTACTTCCTTGGGTTGGAAATCTCCTCTCATCCTCAGGGCTAACTTATGACTCAGTCCGAATACACCACTGATCTCCTAGCTGAGTTCACCTGCCAGCATTTTTCTCCTGTTTCCATACCTCTGGATCCTTCTGTCAAGCTTCATTTAGATATGAGAGCCCCTATCTCTGATCCTAGTATGTATAAAAGGCTGATTGGGAAGCAAAACTTTCTACAACACACAAGGCCTAGCATCTCTTTCTCTGTTCAGCATCTCAGCCAATTTCTTCAACATCCTCAGGTTCCCCACATATTAGCTGCACTTCATGTTTTGAGGTATCTCATGAATGACCCTACACAGGGTATCTTGCTTTCCAATTTTGCTGACATGTCTCTTATGGGTTTCTCTAATTCTGATTGGGGTTCTTGCACTATTTCTCGGAAGTCTGTCAGTGGTTATTATATCACCCTTGGTGGAAGTCCTGTCTCTTGGAAGAGCAAGAAACAGCCTACTATATCCTTGTCTTCAGCAGAAGCTGAATATAGAGCTCTGAGGAAAGCTGTTGTTGAAATAGCTTGGCTGATCAGATTACTTGGTGACCTTGGCTTGCCAATCTTCAACCTGTTCCTGTGTATTGTGATAGTCAGGCTGCTCTGCATATAGCCAAGAATCCTGTCTTCCACGAGCGCATAAAACATATTGAGATTGATTGTCATACGTGCGTGAATGCCTACATGCTGGACCTATTTCTTTACACTTTATTACCAATGCAGATCAGTTGGCTGATATCATGACCAAGGCTTTGTCTACTCAACTGCATTATGGTATACTGGCTCTTCACCCTCAGGCTTGAGGTGGGGGAGGGGGGTGTTAGAGCCCAAACTGATAGTCCTTCTATATAATAGGCCCAATAGACATTGTATAGGACCCGGGCCCAATTACTTGTAAATACATATTTATTGCTATAAATATAAATACTCCTAAATGAAATAAAGAAAGCAAGATGGTCATTTTCTCTTTTTTACTTTTCTCTCTGTCTCTCTCTTCTTCTCGACCCTTCTAGAGTTTTCTTATTCATTCTTCCTCCATAGCTCGTTTGAGCTTCATCCTAACACGAGGCCGAGCAACTTAGGTCACTTCCAGCTCCCTGGTACAATCTGAAATTTGTCCAATGGTCCACCGGAGAAGTGTTTGTACACTCCACTTCAGTTTGCTACTGAACTCACTGATTCTAGTATCAGCCATAATAGATGTATCTTATTTTTAAAGAAACACCACATATTGGTGTTCTGCAGTAAATACGAAAGATCCAGGAAGATATCCTAGGATTCATGGTATGCTCTCTCTAGTACGCCTAGCTACAGAAAAGACCTACGGCAAACATTAGTAGGTCATCTACAAAACTCAAATGAGTGATATTCATTTTTAAAACACATACATTTAGTCTTTAAAACTTTTATTTATATTGATATATATTTTGCTAGTTTTACAAGAAAGAAAGCTAAGGTTCACTAGAAAGAGGTAACATTAAGGAAATTGATATGTTAAAGAATCTGTTAACAAGATTAGTATATCTCTAAAAATTTTAATTTTTAGAAAACAAATATTAGTTTGACGCAAAAAAGAAAGGGAAATGAAAATTTAGTTTGGGATTGGGTAAATAACTTGTTTGAGATATCACAATGACAAAATGTGGCACTTACTTTTTTTTTTTTGGGGTTAAAAAATAATTATGAACTTTATCTTTTACTAATAGTGTTTTTGCAACTAAAAATGTTTAAGGGTCACTAGAAAATGACAGAAGGAAAGGATATGCAACTGTTAACAAGATATTTCACTTCTTTACAACTGCAAAAAGAGAGAAGAAATGATTATATGCATGGACAAACAACCAAAAATTAGACAATGACAGAAAGGGATAGCAACATCACAACTATATATAAGTTATATTCAAGGCAAAAGTAGATTCAGGATTTCAAGAGGATGTGTGCATTGTTGTGAGAGATGGATTTAGAATTTATATTTAAATTATGAACCCACTACACTTTTAAAATTATAAATTTAACACACACACACATATGTATATGTGTGCATTGTTGTGAGAGATGGATTTAGAATTTATATTTAAATTATGAACCCACTACACTTTTAAAAGTGTGTGTTAAATTTATATATATGTGTGTGTGTGTGTGTGTTAAATTTATAATTTTAAAAGTGTAGTGGGTTCATAATTTAAATATAATTCTAAATCCATCTCTCACAACAATGCACCCAATAATAATTGCACCATAGGAGTCTTTGAGTATAAGTGCACGCACATATATTTAAGTCATTTTGAAGAAATATAACATTGTTATACGTGATGTAGGGAGAGGGACATGGGTTCAGGTGAAACCGTACTCCTTAACTTAGATACGCTTCGGCAAAGGCAGCCTAATGTACAAAGCATCACGCGTTTACGCCGGGTCCAAAAAAGAATCATACCTCACACGGTGTGATGCAGATACCTATGCTAATATAACTCATATTAGATGTTGAAATATCCACAAGGGAAAAAGTCACCAAACAACTTGAAGCCACTACTTGTAAAGTCGATTCCCATGCATAAATAAATTGGCACAATGAGCCCCAATAAGTCCAAGTCATCAAAACATACAACCAATTATTGATACCAATATCTTCTGTAGGCTACAATTTTTGTAGTAATTGAAAAAACAAAGATGTTCAAGCGACTTAAACAGAAATTGCAAAATCCAAGAACCAACCTTGGATTTCTTTTCTTTTAAATGTTCCTTTAGGTAGGAGCAAAGCTAGAAGGTAGCATACGGGTTCAGTCGAATTCAATTAGTTTTGTCCAAATATTATATTTTGTGTTAAGAAATTTATTAAATATGTACACTCGATATCGTTATTTTAAAATTTAGAACCCATAAAATTAAAATACTCTCTGCTTTAGGTTTCAAAGACTCAAAATTTGCGAGGGGAGAGAAATAAAGGATACAAAGGGAACCGTGTAGAAGCAGGAAAACGATCTGATTTGTAGAAGCAGGAAAACGATCTGATTTATGCAAAGTGCAAACTCTGATTTTTTTTAAATTACAGGGAAAATAGTACAGAAATTGCAAAAATGGAATCTAATCCTATATTCAATTACCTTGATACAAGATTTCAAATCGCGACCTGGAGATCAGACTATTGAACTACTTTAGTGCTTTCAATAAATGAACTTTATTCAATTAAAGAAAAATTAGATACGCAAGAGACGTTTTTTCTAAATGTATTGTCCAATCTTTCACTTGGCCAACCTAAGCTTTCTATTTTTGTGGCCCTTTCATAGTAGAGACAAATTCATTAAGTCTAATATTTATAAAAATGTGCCCAATCCTGTTGGAAACTGTGACTCTATGTTTTCCTTTTCTCCGTTGATGCACAATTGATACGGTTATACAGTGATAAGGGCAAAAGCTAAGCTATAAAATAAAAAACAGTTCGGTGTGCGAAGCATCCCTCATTCATGCAGGATCCGGGGAAGGGCCTCACTCTAAGGGTGTGTGATGTAGGCAGATTTTCGCTAAGGGATTTCATGAAAGAAAAAAGTTAAAAAAGATCGTAGCTAGTGGGAATTGAACCAATGACCTTACATAGGTTTTGAACCCCTTTACCACTAAGTAAAAGAGATTGTAGCTAATGTCAAAGAGATTCAAAACATAATATATAGAGGTATTAAACAAATTTTGTCTTGTATATACAGTGTAATTTTTCGGCGAAGGGGGTTCACACTCCTAAATCCGCCCCTGAATGTAGGCAGTGTACGCTAATGCAAGCATTAATGGCTGATTCCACGTTTAATCCGTGACCTATAGCTCGTACGGAGACAACTTTATCATTATTCCAAAAACACAAGATAAGCTAAGACAAAGTATTTTTGAATCAAACACACATCACATAAAAAGCAAGAGAAATAACTCATAACTTATGAGAAACTACAAAAATACACAAAAGTCCTCTACAAACACCTTCAAATCAGACAGGTAGCTGCTCCAACTCCTTTTTAGGATGTTCAGGTACTTCTGGAGCACAATATATCATGTATCTATAGAAGCATAAACCAATGCAGAAGCTCAAAGCCAAAAACCTAACTAACAATTCTACGTTCAACATGTACACAAGAATCTGTATAACTAATCCCAGCATTGCTGATCTGATCTTTTCTTTTGTGGGCGTGGGTGAAACAAAGTCTTCTTAGTCTTCCGCTTTTTCGATGATATCTATAAGAAGGAATACCTAATAAGTCTTTCTCCACAATATCATACGTACGGGCATGAAGTGGGCAAACACATAGAAATATGTGGTGCAACCTACTAATAGAGCGAGATACCCATAATTGAACTCCAAAAGTTGAATTTCAAGCAAAGTTACAAAAAATGCAAAATCAAGGACACAAAGAGCCCGTTTGGCCATAAAAAGAATTTTACTTTTTCCCGAAAATTCACTTTTTTCCTAAATCATGTTTGGCCATAATATTTTCAGTTTTCTATGACTTTCGTAATTTTTCGAAAATTTAAAAAATTTCAAAAAGCTATTTTTCAAAATTTTCACTTCTGATCACACAAAAATTTAAAACAACTCAAAATTGTATTCATGTCCAAACATAATTCTAATTTTCAAATACTATTTTCACTTGAAATTTTTTTCACTTTTTTCCGAAATTTTACAATTCTTATGTCCAGACGCCCACTAAGACTATGAACAAGCAAAGAAGTTGTGGCATTGATTTGCTATCCAAGCTAGAAAAACACTATAATTCCAGAATCAAGTATCATAAATGTATTTTCAATTAAAAAAAACACTAGAAAATTAGTGTTATGTACTAAATTTGAAAGATCCTAGAAGTTATCCTAGGGATATTCAAGATACGATCATTACGTCGTTGAAGTTAGACTTAAAACTTACTGAATATACATAGATTATCGAGCTCATACTATTCTTCTATTATTCTACACATTGCTAACTCTTTTCCTGATACTAGTGGGACCTAGGAGATAGCGGCCGGTTGATCGATAAGCTGCCTTGCTTGGATTCGCAGTTGTGGCCCCCTCTACCCAGCAAGTATATATTAAGACTACCAAATTAACTATATATTCGTCTGTGATAGATTGCTAGGGTTAAACCACATAATTTCAAGTCAAGAAACGCAATTTTTAGGTGAAAAGACTTACCATCTGATTGACCGCCAAATGCCTCTGGAAGCCTAATCTTCTTGTCAATTGAAACCATGACCTTTCCCATATGATTGGAAACCATTGCATTGATTTATGCTGCAGAAATTTTATGTATTGATTTATATTTTGTCGTCTTACAATAAAGGTATAAAATTAAGGAGAAGGATACTGTGCCTAATGTGATTAAAATCATAACATATATTTTGAAAAAAAAATCGGTATTTGTACTACACTTAAAAAAGAACACAGATCCCGTTGCTTTTTCCTTTTGTGGATGAATAATTTATCAAGGTAATTGCACTTAATAATTATTTTTGGTATAATAAAGGTTAGGACTTTAAAATTAATTACGAATTTATCACTTTAATATTCCTATAGTTTTGGTAAGTTGTTGAGTAAAATTGTCAATATTTTGATTGACGCCTTTATTTTAAGAAAAAGCAAGGTATTCTATATTACTACTAATTCTTTGTTTTGGAGATTTTGCTAGTTATTTAGGAGTTTAAATTCAATTAAAATTTTGCGCATGTAATTTCCTGTCGGAGAATTTGTGCCTTATAGGAAAAAACAACGGGACTTAAAAAAAGAACTCAATGATAGATGGATAATATTGTATATCAATATATTGATAATAGTAGTATTAGGCCTAAGAAAATAAATATTAACAGCATTAATTACACTAGAGTATACTAATCCCTCTTGTTCATAATAAGTGACTTTTTAACTATTTTCACACGTATTAAGAAATTCACTGTTTAACATTACTTAGCAATGAAATTAATCATATTAACCTTTAATATCTCTTCACATAAACACTCCTAACACATGCTCTAACACTATTTACTCCAACGGCAATGTAGGAAAAAAATAATTATTCATTATTAAAATCTGAAAAAATTACTTATTTTGGACCACAAAAAAAGGCCAAAAAATCACTTATTGTCGACCGGAGAAAATAGTATATGCTAAAAGATATCAATTTCACTATATGATACTTTGTCCATATCTCCTTGTTCAAAAGGGTGGGAGGAGGAAATTATGAGCAACATGATGGTGGAAAAATCTCTGAGCTTATAAGTTGTTGAACCTTGAAGTTGTTCCCTAGCAACCTCATGAACGCTATCAACAAGAGCTATGAAACACTAGGCGATGACGTGACACCCACTACCTCCCCAGGCACGAGAGGTCGCCTCCCCCATTGTAGAAAAACAAAACCAAATAGAAAAGAGGCCTCCACGTCTACATGAGAAGGGACGCCACAGGCCATGAAAAAGCTCCTCGAAGCGTGGTTGACCAATACACTAATGAGCGTGCTCAACAAACTTGCTCCATGCACGACCATAGAGACCGCAAGAGCCCACACAGTGCAACGAGCAGACGACAAGGGCGAACAACCAGACTCTCCAACACCATGTATAACTCACAGTGTTACTAACAATGCAGGTGACAGTGTCCTCGCCACTGTTCAAAAGAGGATGGAAGAAATGGAGAATGAAACCAAAACGCTCAAAGATCACTTGAAAGAACACCAAGAACGAGTCGACAAGATACCGGTTGCCCTTAAGTTACTGCCAAAGAGGGACGCTGGCAGATTCATAGAGCATCCGTATAGCGAGGAAGCAGCCCCACATGCCATATCAAAGACCTTTAAAATGCTGTCATAGCTCAAGATATATAACGGAACGATTGAAGATCACGAGACTCATTACATCACCGCCGTGAAGGACGACGACCTCACTAAGGAACAAGTGTCCTCTATTTTACTGAAGAAATTTGGCAAAACCCTCATGGGAGGGGCATTAACATGGTATTCATATCTACCATCCCGCTCCATAGAAACCTTCGAAGAAATGGCCGATAAGTTCGTGACGATGCATGCCGGGCTAAGAAAGCCGAAACAAGAGTAAAGGATATCTTCGCCCTTAAGCAGTCCTTAGGAGAGGAACTGAGGTACTTCCTCGCCCGATTCAGCAGGGTAAGGATGACCCTACCAAACGTGTCTGAAGGAATGGCAGTCGCGGCCTTTCAGAACGGTTTGAGTAGAGAGGGTTCAAGAGCAACTAGAAAATTGCTGAGCCGATTGATGAATTACCTCCAACCATTTGGGATGAAATCCACAATGCTTACTGTGTCGAAGTCCGAGCAGATGATGATGACCTCAACGGACCAACTCGACAGCTCGTCTCAGTACAAGCAGAGCCTAGGAAAGAACGAAGAGATAACATATGGAGGGATCACCCGGTTTAATGACCAAACAAGGAAAGACATTGGAATAAGAGAGGTATGCCCCCCTTTTTGTTTGCTCACAATTTTGGTATGTCACCTACAGAAATAGTCTGTGCCCTAGAGAAACTCGAAATGAAGGTGAAGTGCCCGCCAAAGATGAGGTCCGACTCAAGCACCAGATCTGACACCCTCTACGAATTCCACCAGGAACACGGACACGAGACAGAAGACTACATCGCCCTCGGGCAAGAGGTTGTAAACATGTTGCAACAAGGACACATCAAAGAGTTGCTGAGCGACAAGGGGAGAAACAACTTCGCTAGAGGTCATGAATGACAAGGCCCGCTGAAGCGGCAGTCAGCAGCTCGCACCATCAACATGATCATCGACGGTAGCGACGATGCCTCCATCAACGGCATTAAACACTGTCACTCACAAGCTCAAAAGATCTATCACCCACGAACGGTATGACGGACTCAAAAAAAGTATCATTTTCAACGAGTTAGATGCCGACAGTTTGACTTTTCCTCACAACGATGCTCTCTTCATTACTTTACGAATTTTGGATACTGATGTCAAACGTATCATGTAGGCGATTGGAGTGGAGTGTGCATTATCCATCCCCGAGTCCTCGTGCATATGAGATTCGAGGACAAAGTAGTGCCACGCTGCATCACACTAACCGGTTCTAATAATGTAGTTGAACGGACATCGGGTGAAATTACACTCCCCGTCTTGGCAGGCGGCATAACTCTGCAGACAACGTTCCACATCATAGACCATGCCACCAAATACAATGCCATAGTAGGACGACCATGGATACATCCCATGAGAGCCGTCCCCTCCAACCTATACCAAGTAATCAAGTTCCCAACGCCTTGGGGGATATTCAGCATACGGGGGAAAAATGCACATCCCGGGAATGCTACCACATCGCCTTAGATAGCACGACAACCCAACAGAAGAAAGATAAGGAAAAAGAGGCGTAACAATAAACAGGGTCGAGGTCGACGCAAGAAGAGACCAGGTATGTCATCATGGACCCCGAAACGGTTGAAGCAGTATACTAAACTATAGAGGACCACAACCCCGTTCAATTAGACCCTAATGACTCCAGCAAAAAAGCCTACATCGGCTGCAAACTCTGAGAACAAGGAAAATTTAGCCAATTTTTAATAACTAATGCGGATTTATTTTCCTTCAGCCATGCAGATACGCCGGGCATACCCAAGAAGATCGCCACACACAAATTAAACGTCGATCCATTCAACCCCCAGTAAGGTAGGCCAGACGAAAATTCAACCCCGCCATCAATGATGTCGTCCACGAGGAGGTAGAGAAGTTATTAGAAAATGGCTCCATCAAGGAGTCGAAATACCCCAAGTGAATCGCCAACATAATGATGGTCAAAAGAAAAATGCGGAATGGAGGATGTGTGTAGACTTCATAGACTTAAACGAAGCATTGTCCGAAGGATTCATTCCCGTTGCCACATATCGACCAACTCATCGACCCGATAGCCGGGCAAAAGCTGCTGAGTTTTCTGGACGCGTACTTCGGGCTATAACCAGATACTTATGGAATAAGAGGACCATGAGAAAACCACGTTCATCACCCACCGAGGAACATATTGTTATAGGGTGTTGTTCGGGCTGAAAAACGCAGGTGCTACCTATCAAATATAGGCCACAAAAATGTTCAAAGATCAGCTTAGCAAGACCATGGAAGTATATATTGACGACATGTTGGTCAAATCTATAAAGGCGGAGGACCATATCGACCATTTGAAGGAAGCTTTCGACATACTGAGACGGTACGGAATGAAGCTAAACTTAGAGAAATGCGCATTTGGCGTAGCCTCTAGGAAGTTTTTGGGCTTCTCAGTGTCACAACGAGTGATCGAAGTCAACCCAGACCAAATCAAAGCGATCGAAAAGATACCGGAGCAACTGACTACTAAGAAGCAAGTCTAGAGGTTGACTGGTCGAATCATCTCCCTATAGAGATTTATCTCGCGTTCATACGATAGATGTCATAGGATTTTCGACGTACTCTAAAAGGATAACGGCCTTGAGTGGATGCCCGATTGCGTACAAGCTCTGCGAGAGCTAAAGGCATATCAGTCATCACCACCTCTGCTCTGAAAGCCCGAACCTGGGGAACACCTACTCGTCTATCTCGCTGTCTCCGAAGTGGCAGTAAGTGCATTCTTGATCCGAGAAAGTAAAGGTACAAAATCTCCCATTTATTACATTAGCAAAACACTCGTTGACGCTGAGACGAGGTACCTGCACCTCGAGAAACTGGCCCTGGCACTAGTCTTAGCTTCGCAAAAGCTTAGACCTTATTTCCAGTTCCATCATATCTCAGTCGTTACCACCTTTCCTCTAAGAAGCATTTTACATAAACCTGAATTATCGGGGAGGTTGGCCAAGTGGACCATCGAGCTAAGCAAGCACGATATCACATATTAGCCGGGAAGAGCGATAAAGTCGCAAGTGCTCGCCGACTTTGTCGCAGACTTCAGCGCGAAGATAATGCCCGAGGTCGATATGGAAGCCATCCAAGCTTCCCTCCAAACACAAGACCTTTGGGTCCTATACAGCGACGGTGCATCCAATGCTTCCGGATCCGGACTGGGACTCGTACACGAGGTCCCTACCTGCAAAGTAATTCGCCAGTCCATAAGATGCCCAGATATGACTAATAACGAAGCCGAGTATGAGTCCATAATTGCAGGATTTAGGCTAGCACTCAAGTATGGGGCGAAGCGATTGAAGTTCCGTTGTGATTCACAGCTTGTAGTCAACCGAGTCATAGGGACTTTCAAAATCAAAGAACAGAGGTTGTAAAAATATCAGAACGAGATCTATAAGCTGCTGCCCAAGTTCGACGAATGCCAGCTCGACCAGATCCTGCATGCTCAGAATGTCGAATCGGACGGCCTCGTCAAATTGGCCGCAGCCACCAAAAGCATCACAACCGAGGATAAAAGTGTAGTCAACCTCCCCAACTCGTCGTTAGATCGAATCGAGGTAAGATCTATAAGTTTAAATTAGGATCGGTGCAATCGTATTATCGCCTACCTACAGGACGGCACACTCCTAAATAACAAAAAGAAAGCCAAAAAACTAATAATGGAGACAGCCAGATACAACCTCATCCATAGTGACCTATAAAAGATGACATACGGCAGCCCTTCGGTGAAATGTTTGGGCCCAAACCAAACCCAGCGCGTCCTCGAAGAAGTCCATGAAGGCCGTTGCGGCGCTCATTCCGGTGATCGAGCGCTCATCAGGTGTCTCATACGGGCAGGATACTACTGGCCCACCATGAAAAAAGACGCTTCAGAATTTATTGAAGAACGCGAACATGTTAGAAATATGCCCTAATAATTCACCAAGCAGGCGAACATCTCCACTCAGTCACCTCTTAATAGTCGTTTATCAAGTGGGGAATATACATCGTGGGCCCTCTCCCAGCAAGGCAAGGTAATGTATGATTTCTTTTAGTTTTAACTGCCCGTTTCTCTAAATGGGTTGAAGCAGGAGTGTTCGCCCAAATACGCGAACATGAGGTAATCACCTTCATATGGAAAAACACCATTTGCCGATTTGGCCTGCCCAAAGAGATCAGCTGCGACAATTGACCCTAGTTTACGGGAAAGAAAACTATCGAATTCTTTGAGAAATGGCATATTAAGAGGAAACTTTCAACCCTATATCACCCAGCGGGTAACGGGCAGGCAGAATTCTCCAACAAGTCCATATTAAATATCATGAAGAAAAAGCTCAAAGGCGCCAGGGGACTATGGCCGGAAATACTCCCAGAAGTATTATGGGCATATAGAACCACCCCGAAGACAAGCACAGGAGAGTGGACTGGTTTCTCTTTCATTGCCCAACTCCTCAATATTCTTGAAGTCGGACAACGAAGGGACTAGATAGAGGACTAGGACACCATCCAGTGCCCAAAGTATGGAACTTTCTCCAACTATGTAATCAGAGCAACAACGTCAAAGTAATAGAAAGTTACGTTTATCAAAACTGCCTTAACAAAAGGTTAAGTTCGACCAAGTTCAAACAATACCTTCCGGCACTCAACCGCGATTTAATAAAAGGTTAAGTTCGACCAAGTTCGAACAACACCTATCGGCCCTCGGCCGCTATTTAATAAAAGGTTAAGTTCGACCAAGTTTGAACAACACCTACGGACCCTCGACCATGATTTAACAGAAGGTTAAGTTTGACCAAGTTCAAACAACACCTATCGGCCCTAGGCCGCAATTTAATGAAAGGTTAACTTCGACTAAGTTCGAACGTTTGACCAAGTTCAAACAACACCTATCGGCCCTCGGCCGCAATTTAATGAAAGGCTAACTTCGACTAAGTTCGAACAACACCTATCAGCCCTCGGCCATGACTTATCAAAAGTCGCAGATTCGACCAAGCTCGAATAACACTTATCGGCCCTCGGCCGCAATTTAACAAAAGGCTAAGTTCGACCAAGCTCGAACAACACCTACTAGCCCTCATCCGCGTCTCGATAGAAGGTTAAGTTCAACCGAACGAGAGGCTAAGTCCGACAAAGTTCAAACTTAACCTATCGATCCTCAACTAAAGAGACATACTCGATCTATATAGACAAATGGATGATTTAGCCTATGGCTATTCAGTCCAAGGACTATGATCACTTAGAGGATGACAGCAAAAATATAAAGGAGCAAAATATACAAGTACAGAAACAAATCAAGGCAAATAAGAACGTCACAAATGAAAGAAAAAATCAGCTTTGATATTCATAGACGAAAGTTTCTTACAAAGGCTCTTGAAGATGCCAGCAAAAGTACACAAAATGATAATAAAAAAAATTACTGGCCATCGCCATCACGACCCATAGCATCCTCACCGGTCCGACCCTCAGCAATGTTGCCTCCCTGACCGTCGCACCATCACCATCCCGACCTTCAGTGTCCTCTCCATCCTCGCCCTGAGGGTAAATAGAATCGTACCAGGCTCCTCCTCAAGATGATCCATAGCATCCTCCTCGTTCTCATCTTCTTCGCCAGGGCGAGGCGTAGCAATGTCATAACCACAAGAAATTCGAGCCTCACGAGCCTTGACTCGAGCGTCCCCAAAGGCCACCCCAGAAATGGTGCATGTCGCATGCAACTCACGAAGCACATCCAGTCGGGCCTCGGCATGAATCCATTCTTCATACAGCTCACAGGGGACGTTGGGGAAGCCAGAAGCTGTAGACGAAGAAGGTCGTGCACGAATTGGTCCTTCTCGGCCTCCATAGCAGCAAATCAATCATAAAGACCGGAGGTTTCTTGTTCCAACTCCCAAATCATCTCATCAAGTCATTCCTCCTTAGCCTTCGCCATCGACAGGTCATTTTCTTGCTCAGAACGAAGGGTTCAGTTTGCTAACTCAAGGAACTCCACCCTCCTCCGAGCCTCCGACCGAGAAAATTCTGCCTTGTCGAGCTCCTCCTGCTTCTCAGCGACCTCACCACTGAGAACCTATACCTTGAACTGGCACTCTTCAAATTCGCCTAGCAGCCGAACCACTTGGTCTTGGAGATCGCTACATTAGGCCTCTACGCCCTTATTAAGCTCGAGCTCCTATTCTTTGCTCCTCAACGTCACTTCAATGATGCTACATTACTCTACAGCATGCATCAGCTCTTCGACCCTCTTCTTCAAGTCCTCCCTGAGGACCCGTACATCGTCGCCTTCGCGAAACCGACACCGAAGCTCCCGATTTTTTCTAAGGCACGTTGCATACTTATCTTTCAGCTTCACATAAATTTCTTTACGTCTCCTCTCCTGTCGAGCACTTTCAATATCCAGAATAACCGTCTACAAAATGAAGAAAAGGTGTTAGAACTTGCAAAGAAACTAAGGCATAACAGAAGGAACATATGATAGTCATACTTACCCGGAGAGCGAGACCGGCAATGTTGTTCGACAGAGTCCGTCGTTTATCGTCTCGAGGGTCGTACCCTTAATCTCAAAACAAAGAGGACCGAGGGGAGGGACTACCTCCTCGATATTTACAAGCAGATTACGATCCATTGGAATCGTAATAGTCCTGGAGCCCCCTTCCAACCTCACCTCAAGTTGAGTAGCCCCTCATCAATAGTCCTCATATCAGAGCCAGACCTAGCGTCCTCCTCAACAACGGTCTTCCCTCTGTCACCAGCAGACGAGGGAACATCCACTGCAGCCCTAGAGGACGAAGCCTCTCTTACCTCGGAAGTGTGAGGTCATCGTCAGGCATCCCCCCTTCGACCGTCTCCCCCGCAGGACGCACCGATGCATCCACATTCATCTTCTCTAGGTGCGGGGCCTCGGATTCTATCACAGTGCTCTCTCCAACATGCACTACGGACGTCTCTCGAAAAGTGAAGTCGCCCTTCTCTAAGTCGACGGTTGTCGTCCTTTCTCCTCCCATATCTATGACTCTCCTTTTACGAGGCATTAGACCACCATCTTCAGGGGAGATATCGTCGTCCTCATCAACCAGCGAAAGGAGTTGAGGAGCAGAAGCAGCGGACAGAACGAAGGCAGGCTCTTGGACTGCGGTAGCCAAGGTAGGGGCTGGTACGGAAGATGCAGTAGTCGCAACATGGCCAGAAGCCGAAGGTGCATCAATTTTCCTCCTAAAAGAAGGCACCTGTGCCCCGCTCCTCCGAGAAGACCCCCTGCCTATGAAAGAGACAAATGTTGAAGTTAGTAGAACGAATCGACATACAACGAAAAGTGAAATGACCACGGCCAAAGAGAAGAAGTTACCTGTCAAAAGAAGAGCCGGTTTGAACTTTTTGAAGAAGCTCGGCCAGTCACGGATTCCTAAGACATGGGGGAGGATTTGCTCGACCCAATCAGAAATGCGTGTGACTAAAAGGGGAGGCTGGTTGTTGGCAGCAAGGAAAGGAAAATCCTTCAACTAATTCCGAGCAAGTAAAAGAATGCAAATAAAAATCGGGCACTTACATGTGTAGTTCCAAACCTCAAGAAAGCCATCGACATTAGCCACAATGTCCTCAGTCCTGACGTAGAAGAAATTGAGCCAGAACTAACGACTGGCTTTATCGTCCTTCTTCACCACCAAGCATTTTCCTCCACGGTGGCGAAGATTCAGCATCGTTCCCCTATAGAAGCTAGGGGCAAATAGATGCACCAAATTCTGCAGCGCCAGTTCCACCCCATCCAGCTTGGCAAATTTGGTCAGCATTCTAATAATCTTGTAGACGTATGGCACAAGCTGAGCAGGGTAGACGCTGTAATGATGACAAAATTCTTCCACCAACGGAAGAAGGGGAAAGAATAACCAATAAGGAAAGGGTAGGCGTATAGAGCACAGTATTCAGGGAGATGAACCTGTACCACGTCCCCTTCGACCGGGATCAATTTGATGTGATTTGGAAGACCGAACTTGGCCTTGAATTCCGCCAATTCTTTGGACGTCATCGTCGATAGAAAAATCCTGGGTGCAGTGTCCAGTGATCGGGTGAGATCAGACCTGACGTCGGGATTGCGGGAGATTATTTCCTCCACTGACGAGAATGCTTCATCCTCAACAATGGAAGAAACACTCTCCCTATGGGAGGGAAACACAACTGCCAAGGGAGCAACGTGACTCCCTTCACCGGCATCTGAGGATAAGTTTGACATGATTCAAGGTGATAAACAAACGGGAGAGAATGGGAAATGACGTAGGGCAACGAAATAGGGAAAGAAGACTCAGAGAAGAAAAATACAGAGAAGAAGGTTGATGCTTCGGAACGTTAGAAGAATAAAACTTCAAATTCAGGTCCAAGAACCTCTATTTATAGAAGCCATGGCACTTAACCCGAAAACGGCTCGTCATAATTGGCACCGGAATCAAAACGGCAGATCCAATCAAGGGTCACACATGAATCGAAGCTGCGCATCGGGAATATGCTTCATAATGACGCATGATGTCATGACGTCATTCTAACCCTTGGACAAGATAACTCTAATAAATCACCCGGAAAAACTGAGCTATTTGAAATACGTAGCCCACAGAGGGCCACGTTGCCTGTTCGCCACAATGGCTACGA
This sequence comes from Nicotiana obtusifolia, assembly GCA_002018475.1. Lineage (NCBI taxonomy): Eukaryota > Viridiplantae > Streptophyta > Magnoliopsida > Solanales > Solanaceae > Nicotiana > Nicotiana obtusifolia. The sequence goes on along the minus strand of MCJB01022008.1, from coordinate 81,659 downwards.
CTCTTATAGCTTACTCGATAAGTTCGACCATGAACGATATTATCCGCTCATTGAACTCACCTGCGAGGACGATGTCAATAAGCTGAGGACTAACTGCATGGTCAAAAATTACCTTTGACGTGATCAAACCATGTTAACATTATAAAGGCACTCGTAGACTGCCACGTGTCGCTAGTACGACTTCGATAAAGGCCTGCCCGACGTCAAAGCGATCTTTTAAGAAAATGAAGGGCAGGGCTAATAAAGCTGTTGAAGGCCAAGGTCGAAGAGTCGGTAGAGATTGAGATCGAAGAGTCAGCGAATATCAGAGTCGAGGTCGAGCACTCACCGTAAATAGAGCGAATAATAGCTAGTTTTAGGATAAAACATCAGAGGAGAATATTTTAGTGGATAGTATCTGTACATGTACTATTAGGGCTCGTTTGGTATGAGGGATAAGAGATAATTAATTCTGGGATTAAATTTCAAATGAGTTTATACCATGTTTGATTGGGATGAAATTTTGTTATTAATTATCCTGGGATTAGTTATCCAGGGATTGTAGTATTTTTTTTATCCCTATGGAAGGGTGGAATAACTAATCCAGGGACAATTAATCCCAGGATAATTAGTACTGAGATAACCTATTTTCAGCCAAACGACTCCTTAAGGTATTCTAGGTATATTTTCCCTATAAATAGAACCAGACAGAAGGATAGGGGATATAAGATATTCATTTGTAAGAAAACACATTGACTTTATAGAGAGAATCTGGCTTTATTACAAGCACACGAGAAATATCTTTTTACTAAGATCCTAGCATAACTTTTCCACTGGATCCAAGAACTATTTGAACATTCGAAGGCTTATCAATCTTCATCATTGTTAGAAGAAATATCTACAAATCTCACCCCTTTTTCGGGTGACTCGCATGTTCTTATTTACATAAATGCCATGCATTGCTATTTAGTATTATTTAATGCTATCTTCCACCTTTTTGGTCGTTGAATATTGTTAGTGTTGTCCGCATTCATTGCCATTCGGTCAAACATACATCCCGAAAATGCCCAGTACTTTAGCGTTAGGGACAAGTTAGATTATTATCTGGTTTATTCGTCGTAATTATCACAAATTGAATATCCTGTTAAAGTGCCAGCCATAGCCCGTCTTGCTCTTCCAATTCCATTTCGAAAGTCATCATAGCTCTTTTGGACTTATACATGCAGCACCCTTTTATCTCTCGGCACAGACCCTTCTTCCTCCTTGCGATGCAAAGGCAATGCTAGGGAGTCCGACTCTTCAATCGAAAAAAAGATATTTACTACAAAATCGGTTATTTTGTCTTTTGAACATTATTATTTGCTAAGAGTTACTCTATTTTATTTAAATCTAATTGGTTAAACCCGAATTTAAATTTTGGGTCAAACAATTTACCTTGTACATCGATAAAGTTATTTAGACATAATCCATATATGAAAAATTAATGATATACTTTAGTTGCAAGTATTTTGTGTCATCTGATCATTCTAACAGCACATCCCAATTACATTCATATTAGCTTCTGTTTTGTGATCGTCCTAACATGCGAATTCAATTTACTGGTTCGACTTCCAAGATTTTTGCCACCCAACCTATTGCACTTCTAGAATATAGGTTTCAGACTTTAAAATTTGTTAAATTTTTAGAATTTTTTACATATATCTATGCTTCATATTGAAAATGTTTTCTCATCATAAGAACGATTACGTAAATAGATATAACCTATTACGTGATGCTTTAATCGTGAAATATGAGAGGTAAAAAAGAAATAACATTTGAATAGCCGATTTTTAGCAACCAAACACTGAAGAATGAAAATATAAGGG
>MCJB01022008.1:69367-79798 GCA_002018475.1 Nicotiana obtusifolia | reverse complement strand
GAGGGGCTTGATTAAGTAAAAGTTGGTAATAAAGTCAAGCATAATTAAAGGCGAATTCAGAATTTTAAGTTTATGGGTCCCTAAACGATCTCAAAATAATATACACTAATAATTGGACCAATGAGTTGGGTTCCAAGCTAATCTTATAAAATTAATGATTTTAACTAAAAAACAGGGTCTAGGCAAGTTATTGGGTTCACGTGAACCCGTACCTATTGCATTAGAACTGTCCCTGTAATTAAGAGAAATAACTTTTAAAAAATACCCATGAATTTTGCTCAAACTAAACATAATGAATTAATAGAAATAAAAAAGAAAATCTAACTGGGGTATAGTTAAACATTCAAAAAGGAAATAAGATTGAAAATGGTATATCATAACTAAATAAAAATTAGGAATATTAACTTACATCAGAATTCACCTCAATTTCACAGGTGATGGTGAGCTATATATGCACAGGTGGAGAAGCTAACACTAACCCAAAATTGCTGCAGCCACTGCAAGTTGAATTGCTCATTGCATAAAATTCTCCAAAACTAACAGTCTAACAATGCACATCTGATATACAATTTTTATACACCAACTTGAACTCTTCCGCAACAAGCTGATAGCGGATTCATCTAAGCGCGGTTGAAGTTTCCAGGGAGAGACTAGTCGTGCCAAAATTACGATGCCTACCATCAGCAATGTTTGTTAGCGGAAAGCCATAATCAGGAAGTTGGTTTATTAGAAGAGTTTCCAGTTGACAGGCTATGCTCTTGCCAGGGACTAAGAAATATAGGAAAGAAGCATTTTCCATTCCCTCCTTCAACCGATGCGCACGGATTCGGCCCTCAAGATCATCAGTCTGTACAAATAATAGAGAAAGAAGAATGTTAAGCTATAGTATGTAAATTGAAGTAATAGTTCAAAATAACCAAAAGGACTACTAGCTTTTGCAGATGTGCCCATAGGATTCATTTGGATAAGTAAATGATATCTGTCTGTTGGACCATTCATTTCAAAACATCTTTGAACACAAGTACCTCCACAAATTTGAAAAAGCATTTCAAAGAAAAGAAACTTCTGAAAAATAGCGAAACAATTTATGAGAACAAAATCGGCTCAATTCTTCATGAGATGCAAATGTACATGCTTCCTCCAACTCGTAAGCACCTTGATACAATTTAACATCACATAAAACAATTGATTCGACAGCATATGGTTGCACTTTAGGAAGCGGAAAACGTACCTGTCCAACGTAAAACTTTTTGTCAGGTCTTAACATTATATATACACTTGAAGCACCAATTGTTGATGGAGCTGGCTGTTCCCTGGCAGCAATGAGAACACAATTCACTGCTGCCACTTCTGACGCATTTTTCACTTTACACAGCTCGATTAACTTCTTGTGACAGATAAGAGAGATAGCATCTTCAAGTTCCTTGCTTGCACTTCCCATTCGCTGCATTGGTTTTGTGCTAGAATCCAAAGCTATTTGCCTTGCACCATTCAATTGGTCAGAGATTTTATCTGTGCTATTGAGGTCAAAATCTGAACAAACAGGTCTTATTTGGTCTTTCTTCTTTGATATCTGATTCACATAAGCTGCATTATACAATTCTTCTGCTCTTCGAATCAATATTTCTGGAATTCCTTCTCTCTGAGCTGTTTCAAATGCTAGACTCTCTTTACAGACCCCATCAATAAGTTTCCAAGTTGGTATTGTTTGACCGTCGACATGCTCAGTTCCCATTGCTTTATACACAGTCCTCTTGGTTTTCAGGGGTAAATCAAAAATTCCATGCAAGTGGGTTGATACAATTCCCAAACAACCAATTGCGTCCAGGGTTTCTATAACACTTCCAGCAATACATGTCCCTTTGGCCGTTTCTGTTCCTCGACATATTTCATCTATAAGCACAAGACTTCTTAAAGTGGCACCAGTAACCAGAGAACGAATTTCAGACATTTCAATCTGAGACATGTTAGACAGCTGAGAGTCAGAATGTTGCCTTCAGAAAAGCCATGAGACTCTACTATTTCAGTAAGGATAAGTGAAAACTAATGAACAAAAATACCGACACCTAGAGTCAAGATTATACACACAAAAGACTGAAATAGCTTCACTCTCAGAAAGAACATGTCATAAATGAAACTAACTCCATTATCACCTATTGATTAATCAAAGAGACATGCAAAAGAAGGTGGCTCCATAATTAGGACCAATAAAATAACTAGAAGAGAAATATTACCTTTTTGTATCATAAGAAAACTATAGTTGAAAACCAGAACTGCTATGTACTAAAGATTTTTCTGCCAAGATGACCAAAAAAAGTTCGTCATACATCCATTATACTAATCAATCCACTCTTCAGGGTGGAGAGGATAAGGAGATAAGTCGCAGCGAAAAGTCTGACTAAATAATTCCAAGAATTATCCATCCCTCTTGACCATGAATTACAATCAAATACAAGTATTCTTAACAAGCTAAAATCATCAGGAGCAAGCAAATGCATGCAAAGAGTGAAATGCCTAGTTGCTACAATCGCGGCATGCATCATGATACAGCACCTATGTTTTTGTTCTGTTTCCTAATAAAGAACTAGGCTTCTAGAAAATAGGACAAGAAGAAAACAGTCTATGCTATAAATTCAAGAATATGGAACATATAATGTAACCTGAAATGAACTTTTTCCATCAGCAGGACTATCATATGATTTCATATGCAGCATAATTGAATCAAAATGAGGAATGACAGCTGATTCAGCTGGAACCATGAATCCGCACATTCCTAACAATGCAGCTGCACACAACGATCGCAGCAAGCTTGATTTGCCCCCACCATTTGGACCTGTCAAAAGAAACATTGACTGCATATCTACTGTATTCTGTACACCAGTACCTCGCATTGCATCAAACCAATAAGGGGATAGACCAATTATCTTCATTCCCATAGTTCCATCAAGTGCCTTTGTGTCCTGCATTTGATGTCATGTAATTGAAATAACACATAAATATATGAATACTTGCCCAAAGAATGAGACCAGTTAGATGTTATATGTTTCTCTTGCAGTCTTCCACAAAAAGTACCACAGAGCACTAATGCACCAGTCAACACAACCAAATTCTGAAAAAGTATTCTCCTGCAACTAGTTGTGAAATTTTTCAAATTCATCTGGTGGATATGTGATGCGTTAATTTTGTTCCAACCTTTGGAGGTACTAATATTTAAACACGTCAAACAAGTACAGATTCCGAGTACCTGACATTTGTTAAATTGTGTGATTGTTGGGAAAACCCAATTCCTTCTTCTCCCTTCGCTGATAGAAACCAAGATTAAGATTATGAGCTCAAATCAGGGGAAAGGTAAACAAGAAAAGTGAAAAAATAATGCAAAGTTCAAAACACATTCATATTCAGCTCTTCAAAATAAAAGCCTTTCGCCATTGGCAATTGATGAGAAAATTTCAGAAATTTAACAACTTCACTACTTGAACTGGAGTTTATAATTATAATCAAAAATCCATGACGGAATTTATGGATCTTAAATAAGCATGATAACAAAAGTTTAAAATATCTGGAGATGGGACAATCACTATGATTCTTTGTGTAGAGAAGTATTAAGTTGTTCGTCAGTGCAAAGTCATATTTCTGAAAAGGAACCTTCCACATTAAAGACTCATGATCCATTTGCAAATACAAATGCAAATATCAGAAATAAAGTAAATATAAAAAAGATAAGTGCACTCTTTAGGGAGTTTAGCCAACAAAAACTAGAAATTGCAGGACCCCAACCCCAAAGGTGTGGAGGGGGAGAGAAGCCGCCCCTAAAGGAAGGGATGAAGAAACTGCTTTTTGATCAGTAGGATGGTGCCACTAACCTCACATGAGAAAATAATGCCTTTGCTATCACAATCAAGACAGACGCAAAGATAAGTATATTGATCTTAGATTGTAATTCAGAAGAAAGTCCCCTTAGCAATTCCAAGACCCTTGATTTTGCCTTAGCACTTGCGTCATGGTACCTGCAAAAGAGATCCAAACAATTATTTAACGAAGAAAAAGAATTTCATTGTAAGACACAAATCGACTTCAATGTAAATGTAACATAAGAACCTCGCTATTGCATCTTCCACCCTCATTGTAGTGAACCATTCTTCTCCAACCTTCTTCCCCTTTGAATCTATAGCAGGTCTGAGATGCTTAATCTGTTCTTCACCAGGCGTTCCAGCCCAAACAGTTGGAATAAATCGCTTCCCCTTAAACCATACAGCTTCATGCTCTCGAGCATACAGAATCTCCCCTTTGATTCCTCCAAGGGGCGCCGTAGTGGCCCTTATTCTTGAAACAATAGGCAGGAAATCTTCTGTTATCTAGAAAGAGAATGAAAGCCCACTTAAATATTTGTGAATTTGGTTGTCAAGTTCATTAGTATAAGATTCTTGTGGGCCTCTTTTTTATTTTTCTTTTTTTTCCTTTTTTTTGCTTGGCTGGGACTCTTGGATCCAACTTCCAGGGTTGCAGCTGCTACAAAGTACAGGTAGAACTTCTATAGCGTCAAAATCTATTTGGCTGGAGCAATTAAAACTACATTTTTCTGACAACTTAAATTTTAAAGATCACTTGTTTCAGACTCGTGATTTCAATCTGGTTAGTACCCCAGCAAAGCCATTATACATAATTATATAGCTAGATCAACCCCCCCCCCCCCCCAAAAAAAAAAAAAAGAAAAGGGTAGAGCCCCAATGGCATGTTACATACTTAGAGCAACCAAGGTTATACATTATTAAAGCAACAAAAGGCTAGCACTGGGACCCCAGAAACAGTATCAATGGCCAGGGGGTGAAAACCACATGCTTCAAAATCAATCAACATAAATTATCTTTAGAACCAACCAGATCAACAATATCTCAGTTAATTCCGCGCCACTATTAAAATGTTACTACCTTGTTTTATTTGTCTATCAATTACCCCAAAATTGTTCATCGGTCAGTACATTCCTAGATAATATTACTGGATTTATCAAAAAGGCTTTTACTTGACGTTGAAAAGTTGACTGCCTTTACAGCAATGTATATCTTAGCTAATGAAAGAGTATTAAAGCGCACACAGATGCACAACTTGTAAATCATTAGGATTGTCGAAGATAAATAAAAAGAGACTCACAGCCAAAGATAAAGCATCTGCAGCCTTGTCTACTTCTGCATATGCTTCCTCCAAATGGATCCTCTTGACACGACCTTTCCACGGCGACTCCATATCTTCAAAAAAATCATTTGGGATGATAGGATAGGAACTTATCTTTTGATCACTTTCACCATGTACAGATATTATTTCACTGATTCTACCAGAAATCTCTCCACATTCATTCACCTGAAGTAACAACGGGTTAACCTTAATCAGATCTAATATCAAAGCGCCTTTTGCAAGAATGGCCAAAACAAAATCTAAGTCAACTTTGTCAATACCGGAGAAGCTACGAAGAGCACACGGGGCACGTACCTAACTAAAGAGGCAAAAAGTAAAATTGGCATAAACCCTAATTGAGTAGAAAGATTTACAGAAAAAGCAAGAGGCCTGTGCATGTCTCTTACCAGGAAGCTAAACTATGATCAACAAAGTTTACAATTCTAGTATATTCAAGGATTACGACAAACCTCAAATTGCTATTAAACCTATGTATACGCTATGATCCATTGGGTATGTCCCCCAAAAGAAGTATCACGATTTAGTATTCCTTCAATTCTTTTGATGATCTTCATACATTTAAGCTTTGTACCAATCACCTAGAGTTGTAATAGAGTTGACATAAAAGGTTCTTGCCAGGTATAAAAAGTAGACAAGCTATTACAATGTCAAATGAAATTTAAAAACCTAATGCAAAAGTCGTTCAAATGACAAGATACATTCTTGCTAGAAAGTTACTAAGCTCATACAATGCAAAAAGCAACAAAAGAAAGGCTGAATGATTCCTGTCCATCTATCTCAAACTAGAGTAAACAAGACTATTGCTCTTTAAGCATCATTCAATAATTTATATACAGTACAGGAACTCTACGTGAGAATTGGATGTGGAATAGAAGCCCCAACATCACTTACTAGTGTATCAAAATCGACTTTTAACCCAGTTGCCACCCAAGTAGGATCCATCAGTGATTCTAAAATAGCACGAAGCTCTGAATTTCTGTACATCTGCAGTATTTCATCGACAACATTCTTTATTTTGCAGAACTCTACGTGATTTGCCTCCCTCAACTCAAGCAACTTGACCAGCTGTAAATAGACAACAAAAAGTCTCAACAGTAGCATCTACAAACTGAAGCATAGAAGGCTAAGAATTGTTTGAGAAGGAAAAGCAGGAAGAGAGAAGTTTTTTTTTTTGTTGCTTCTTCTTTTTACACTCAGTTGAAGTTTTCCTACCTAGCACAAGGTTTGAAACTCCAAACACATAAATAACATAATGCCAGATCCAACTTCTTATGGAATGAATAGTAAACAGAAGTATCAATGCTGCTATTCTGATGACAAGTTCAGAATAAGTAGACAGAATTAATGGACTTAACGTATCTCCAAAAAGCATGGTACATCCAAAAAATTCATTGTAATCATCAGTTTTATTGCATTATTCATGAGGGAAAAGTTTCACACCAATCAAAGTAAAGAGGGTACAACAAGGAAAAGTTCATCCACAGATTAATAACTCAACAGGAGAAACCAATCTTAATCTGAATCTCAAAGACGTATAAGCAACAAGAAACATGTGATGAATTCAGACGAAATAATCTTGGCGCAGAAAGGGCCTCGGAAACTCCAACATTAAGCTCTAACTAGCTACCAATTCATTCACTTTTAAACTGGGAAAAGAGAGGGCTGAGCAGTCATTGAAATCACAGAGCCTCGGACTTTAATCAAAAGGCATCAGCATTTTATGTAGGCTCTTATTTCATGCAAGAAATCTTACCAAAAATAAAACAACCCAAGTTTACTAGTTAAGATGCAAGATTTTGTTACAGCAAATGAACTCAACTTCATTGCGAAATATCTGCATATCTACTGAAAATAAATAAGTTGTGCAGAAGGAATAAATTGAATATTGAAGTACAACCTTTGCAGATGAAATACAAGTAAAATCAGGAATTGAACATGTGACACTCATCATAAGTTTGCATGCCTCTGCAAAAGCAAATGAAAATATTAGTGTATAAATATTAAATGCGACAGTTATCGGCACTGAAGATAAAAAAGAAGGCACGGACATATTATCCATATTTGACTCCTCTACAAATTGCATTGACGTTAACAAGTCTCTCTCCTACCCTCCCCTCTCAACATCAGGGCAAAAGAAAACAATAATAACTACGCCTCAATCCCAAACTAATTGAGGTCAGCTCTATGAATCCTTCAACTTAGCTCCATTTGAAGCATTTCATTCTAATACTTACTTTTTGTCTTTTACAAATTAGGATTTCTCTGTTACTAGAGGTTCTCTACACTTTTTCCTAACAAAGCTCTTAACAAACTAAAAAGACTTGTGGCAAACGCCAGACTTAGAGTAAGTGTACCGACATGACTAAGTCCTAATCTCAACAAGTTGGGCATTGCCCAAATTAGGGCAAATTAGCCATTGTTCAACCTCTGTGATCTTAGCGGAAAGTCCGATACCCCTGTTGCTTTAAGAAAACTCAAGCTCAATGGGACCTAAAAGCTTACAGCTAGATCTAAACTTCACTTAACTGCGAAACTATGGAGCTTCTGTTGACTTTATTGAGTCAACTTTTATTTCCAAACTAGTAGTAATAGATTTTTATACGTCAATAGAGAATATTAGAGAAAAGCATACATATGAGAACAATTTCAGCAAAATATGATCTTCAATAAGTTTTCTACAAAATAGGACAAACTTTTTGTTTTATAAACTTTTTGTACACCCATAAGGCCCTTAAATTAGCATAAATGATTGGATGCTTTTTGTAGAGAACCATGTTTTTATGTAAGTTTTCCACATTGAGTACACCACATGCATACAGTGACTTTCCCACTGATCAATGAAGTAATGCGTCTTTTATAAAGTAATAAATTTCATACAAGGAGTATACTGAAAAATAGGAAACCTTAGAAAAGTAACACTTCATAAAAGAAACAATTCTTCAAAATCCCAAAGCTTTATTAAATTAAAAGTTTGTTACAATTTGTGTTATTTGCACGTGAAAACTGAAAGGGGGGGAGGGGGCGAACTTATTTTAACTACCACGGATTTAACGCTCAAAAAAGAAGGATACAAAACAATGAGTTAATTAAAACTCTCTTTTTACAGAACATACTTGCAGAACCCCACTAGTAAGGTTCAACTGTTCAAGAGAAAAGAAGATTCTTATTCTTTGGTTAAGCAAGGAAATAGGAATTATTATAAAATGCATGAATCATATAGAGCATTACAATCATCGAGACCTAAACAATGTGTGAGAGAAAGAGTACGGTTGGGGCTTCACTCACTATGATGTAACAACAAAACATAGTTAAAGCTGTAAATATGACCTTAAATTGATCAAATCTATCATGCAGTAATTAGTGAAATGATTGCCGCCATGAACAAGTAGGAAAGCACTAATATCTACACAAGGCATTTCTCACCTTGAAGTTTTGAAGCAATCTCATAGGCCGGTGGATTTAAAAGAAGATCCCTAACATACCTGATAGAAATAACATCACAGACATCATGAATACAGAACGACAATAAATTTAAAAAGGACATTATAATAAGTAAATGAACAATCCAAAAAATGATACAAGTTAGACAAAAAAGATATATGTTAACTACCAGGAAGAACAAATAATCACTTCAAAGTAGCATTCAAACAAAATTCAGTATTCGACAGGTTGTAACCGCTGAAAGAAGAGGAGTCATTGACCTGAAAACTTTCTCTAAAGAAATACTAAGTGGGATGTACAGTTTAAAATGAGGCCTAAGTGAAACTAGTCACATGTAGTAAGCAATAAAAATCAGAAGGAATACTCCATTTCTGTCTGTGTTTGTTAGGGGTTACATCTCTCTTGTAGCTTGGATAGAGTCTACTTAACCGATGAAGTGGGAGATGTAACAAATATAAGTTTTAATGGTGTTCCTTGAAGTATTACCCTAACCACATAAAGAATAGAAAAACTCATTTGGGGCGATTCATGGATGATGAGTATATAGCACTAACCCATATCCAATGTATGCAGTCTACAAAATCAGCTTACAACAACAGAGTAAGCTACTTGTCAAGTGTTCACGTAATTTAAAAGTAGCTTAATAGAAAGGATTGACTCGTCGCTATTACCAGTGGCGAACCCAGGAATTTTGTACAAGCGGGTACATTAAATACGACATCAATAATAGAAACAACATCAATTATAACAAGCGAGATTTGCTCAATTATATTTTTCTTCTTTTTTATTCACTACAACAAAATGAAGTCATCAAATTTAAGTTCTTTTTTGCTTTATTCGTCAAGTTTTTTAAAATAAAAGTATAACAAATTCTATTTAAATTTAATTTTAGAATAAATTATCTACTTATTTTAACAAATTTTGCTTTAACAAATTTAAAAATATTCCATATTAAAAAGTATATTAAGCCTTAAAATGTATATATTAATTCAAATATTTTTCTCGTTTATAGAAACAATGATGTTATATAAAAATAAAAAATAATCAAAAGAAAGAGAATTAACTAAACTAAATTAAAACAAATAATTAAAGAGAACTATAAGTACCAGGAAAATTTAATACTAGAGCAAATAAATAATTTCATATTGAAACAATCAATTTAAACTTAAAAGCTATTGATCATTCCAAAAATACAAACAAACAAATATAATCAATAATTGTCAGAAATAAGAGTGAGAGTGCTGCAATGTAGACTCGAACTGTGGACCACCAGGAGCTTTTGAACCCACTTGACCATTACACCAGAAAGGTTTGTTGTGTCAAGTGGGTTCATTAATTAAACAATATCTGTATTCATTCTGTTTTAGATCATAATTACATGTATAAACAGTATATTTTTCCGACGAAGAGGGTTCATTTGAACCCTCTTTGATACATGTAGGACCGCCCCTGGCTATTACCATGGAGCAAGGAGGAAGAATTACAAGTGTGGGAACAGAGCTAAACAAAACTAAGCAAAGAGCTATGTGGTATGACACAAGGCAATCTCTAGAATATATAGGAGATCACATCCATGTAAGTATGTAAAATTTAAATCATCAGTATTACACTATTACTTTAAGGCAGATTAAAGAAAAAACAGATTCCACAGTGAAAACAAAAAGGAACATTATTTCTTTATTCTTTTCTAACTAAAACACCCAGACCACAGATCAATTCTTTGAACCCCATGTACCCTTTTCCTCCTTAAACTTAACAGTTACCTCCCACTCTCTGACACCAACCCCCCCCCCCCCCAAA